>JFGX01000160.1:0-57259 GCA_000729855.1 Epichloe aotearoae | reverse complement strand
GAGCCCCCCAGAGCCCCCCACGAGCCCCCACGAGCCCCCCAGAGCCCCCCAGAGCCCCCCAGAGCCCCCCAGAGCCCCCCAGAGTGGTGCCAGTCTGGCCAAAGCAGTGGCTGATCATATCTGGCCCGATGCTACCATTATCGCGGCACATGGCCCCGGTGCGCCGCGCCCCCCCCTGGTCGCCAGGATTTTTTTATTTATCACATCGACAAGTCGCAATTTTGCTGCCTCCCCCAAACCCTCTCCTGGAGGATCACGGCTTGTTGGACTGCTCTCGTTTCCCTCTTCCCCCTTCGCGGCCCTCGACCTCCTTTGCTCTCCCCTCACTGCGCGCTGCCCAGGCACATCGTCCTTCTGGTGCGCTGCTGCGACGATTGACGACGGATGAGCACGGGTCGTGACTACTTGAGTACTGACTGACTGACTGGCAGCCGTGACACCGCTGAGCTCCCTCTCCCTGAACCGTCATCATCGTCTCGTCGGCTCCCTGTGAAGCTGTCGCCTGCTCTGACACGGGGAAGCATTCCCACCCCCCTCCGCTTCCATCGCCTCGTCGTAGCCGGCTGGAAACGCTGGAAACGCTGGAAACTGCCCGCATCTGGCCCCTTGAGCGGTTGCTAGCTGCCCTTCACCGCAGCCAGAACAAGGCATATATACACGAGCCGGCTCCAAAACTCCACCGCTCCTCGGTAGCGCTGGTTGGTTTCGTGCCTCAGCCGCCTCTGCATCCGTGTCTGGCGGCTTCGTCTCTCGCCACCACTATTTCCTGGTTGCTGTTTGGTTGGATATGAGGATTGGAATCTAATCCATTCTCCCCTACTCCTTCCTCTATCCTCGTGAGCCATCGCTCTGTTACGTCTTATCCACGCCGTTACGACCAGGAGATTTTCACGCATCTGACGATTAAACACGGACGATTCGGTTGACGGTGTAACAATATCTGAACGGCATTTCCCCGTCTCGGGACGTTTCCTTCCATTCTCGAACTAACTACCGACTGGTCTTCTGAATTCCCCAGCTGCCTTGTGGCTCCAGCCTACCTCGGGTCAAAAAAAAACTCTAAAAAAAACTAAAAAAAACTTCAGACCATCTCGGATCTGATCGAGTCTGCTCACTTTACAGGCCCAGTGCTCGCCCACCGTCCTTTGCCGGGCTCAAGCTTGTAATCATGAGTCAACAACCCCACGACATGGGCTATCTCGACTACACGACCCCGGCTGCTCGATCACCGACGTCATCGAGGCAAAACTACGGCGGCGGTTTCTCATCCGGCCTGACTCTACCTCGCCAGTCCCAACGACCCTTCGACGTCCATATGGGCTCGTCTGCTCTGTATCCTTCCGACAGAATCAGCGGCGGCTACAATCCTAGAGCTATGGATAACATGGGAGGCCCGGGCGGTATGCCGGGTGGATATATGTTGGATAACGGGCAGTCTTGGAACTACAACTCGGCCGGCGTCGCCACAGTCAATGGTGCTGTCAACGGACCAGGTCGTCAACGAAGCGTCAACCGACGGGCTGCGTTGCCTCAAGTATGTATCCGAATTTTGCCCGACGCGCAGACCGGGACACGAAAGGCTAATAGCAAATCTCTTGTAGAACTGGACTGATCAGAGTGGCATGGGCATGGGCATGGGCATGGGCAACACTGGCCTTCAACCGTTCCCGGGCGGTCTTGGCAGTGGACCAATGCCCAACAGCGGACTTCGCGTCGACCATGGCCAGTCTCACACTTCCCCAGATCTTCGCTCAACTGCCTCGGATGGCGACCAGCTCATCCCCACCGCCATTGTCATCAAAAACATCCCTTTTGCCGTCCGCAAGGAGACCCTGGCGTCCATCATGCTGGACATGAATCTCCCCCAGCCCTATGCCTTCAACTACCACTTCGACAATGGTGTCTTCAGAGGTCTCGCCTTTGCGAATTTCCAATCCGCCGAAGATACCAGAGTCGTCATCGAAGCCATGAACGGGATGGACGTCCATGGCCGAAAACTCCGGGTGGAGTACAAGAAGATGTTGCCGGAAGCCGAGCGCGAGCGGATCGAACGCGAGAAGCGAGAAAGGCGCGGCCAGCTTGAGGAGCAGCATCGTGCCCCCATGCTGCACCAACAAAGCTCCATTCAATCTCTGGGCAGCATGTCGCAAACTCAACAACGAGTTCCTTCCTCTCACCTGGGTAAAAAAAAAAAGACTCGCCGAAATTGCATGCACTAGTGGTGTCTTTTGACCAATGACTGATTTTTTTCTGTTATAGGCGACGTGGACCTCAACGACCCCCAATGTCTTGAGTTCTATACCGAATTGGTCATGTTTAAACGGGACGATAGTCGTGAGATCCTAGTCTTCCCCCCCGGCATAAGCCCAGAGCACCGTCGATCGATTCATATTCTCGCCCATCATATGGGACTTGAACATCAATCTATTGGCGAGGCCGACTCCCGTCAGTTGACTGTGCTGAAGCGACAACAACCATCGCCTCCTTCCAACGTCCAAAATGTGCCAGCCAATAATTTAGATGCACACAAGCGTGGCCTGAGCCGTGCAGCCACTTTTGATTTCGCTGCGGACCGAGAATCTCGAGCCTCGGGCAACAACTACTCTCATGTGCTAGGCCGTCAGGGCCCAACATTGGAGCTTCCCGGCAGCCCGGATGGAAGTGGCCTGCCAAGCCACTTGAGGGCGGCGAAGAGCTTTGCAGATCTCAGATCGTT
This sequence comes from Epichloe aotearoae, assembly GCA_000729855.1. Classification (NCBI taxonomy): domain Eukaryota; kingdom Fungi; phylum Ascomycota; class Sordariomycetes; order Hypocreales; family Clavicipitaceae; genus Epichloe; species Epichloe aotearoae. Next base: position 54,543 of record JFGX01000160.1, on the reverse strand, counting down.
CACGCCCAGCCCCTCCCAAGCCTCATCAAGCTACCTCGGCGCTGGCTCTGGCATGAACAACATGGGCCCAGGTTCGACTGCCCGATTTGGCGACTATATGGGCAACATCGGGCACCCTGGTAACCCTGGCACCCCTGGATCCAAGGGGGATGGTCTCATTGCCGGCCTGAGCGGACTCACTCTCAGCCCATATGACTCGAACTCTCTGCAATCACAGGCGAGAAACGCACCCGGAGCTATCGGCAGCCAACGACCCGGCGCCGGCAACAGCAAACAAGGCGTCCCTGAGAGGCAGCCTCGTGGGCCTGAGTGGGAATCATCCGCTGGATTTGCCAGTCGGGGTCGAGCCAACGGCCACATGCAGCGGGGCAGCGGTATGTCGACAACTCATCAGGTTTGACGCAACAAGACAGTACTAATTATTTCTCTCTTCCTGGTGGGCAGACTCCTCAGACAATGGCGCCCGAGTCGCCTCCACCACGGGCAGTAGCTCCAGGTATCACTAAGCTCTACCACCAGACACGACGACTTATGCACACAGAGACTCAATCACGATGCGACGTGGGCAAGTCCGGTCCGGCCTACTTTTTCGGCTTCTTGGTTAACGATATTTGTAATATTGATATTTGCTTTTAGTTTTCGGGACATTATGCGCAGTTTTGCTTGGCGAGAAATTCAAGCATATATATACGTATTGTCAGCTCGGTATGTTGTGATGAAGATTGTCGGCAGGTGCGGCACGAAGAATCATGTCTTTTTTTTTTGCGCCTGTCTACATTGATGATGATGTCAACACCCCGATGAGAGTGTGGTTTTACGGACCTGGATACAAATGATTCAACAAATGGGCGACCATTACGAACGATGACGAACGGCCTCCACTTTCAACTCGAAGCTTGTTCACTGCACCTCTTTGCCGACAAGATGTACGAATGAGTTCGAAATCATTTCTTGACGATTACGACGTTTAACGAGTTTCACGTCTAGACAGCCGTCACCGACTTCTCTTCGCGATGGCTCCTCGGCGCGCCAGCAGTGGGGAGAAGTCGTATCGGCGACGAGCACGAGCGCACTATACCCACCATGATGATACCCTGTCTGGCCTTGACCATTACGGTTGAGGCGTCGAGGCAAGGCGCCCTGAACGTGCTGGTTATTGCAAAGCGGCGCGTTGATGCGATGGAGTGACAGTTTTTCTTTTGATTTCATTGGTCTACGAGCGAGGGAACGCATCATGGAGAGAAAATGAAGGGAAAAAAAAAAAGAAGAATTGGTGTTCACTTGACAACATTTCCCTGTTGGAACTTGTTTATATTGCCTTTGGTATTATTTCGTCTGGTCTCCGCAAACTCAGCCAGGTCATTCACGTGGCCCTCATACATGCTTGCCGCAGGTGGTGACAGGCACAGGGTTCAAGCTTGCCGAGTGCCTGCGTGGTGGCGTTGGAGGGCTGCATTGCTGGATGTCGTCCGAGGCTCGGGACGGAGCGATTGATGCTGTGGACGGCGAAAGATGGTTTCGCACCTGTTGTGAGGTGGATCTCGAGAGGAGTAGGTTTCCTATGTCGGGTCGATTATAGATGGGATATTGGGGAAAAGTCATTCAGAGGACAGACACTTGGAAAGGCGACAAGACGATGATGAGCAGATTGGTGTGGTGTGGAAAGGGGAACTCGATGGATATATCATGTCTGAGAGATGTTGCACGTTCTGGGAGCGTATCAATGAGGCGAAGATTGTTGGAAATGGGTATGTCTATGTGATGCAGCCGTGTACGAATTGACATTTGAGGGATGACATGAGGCGGACGTAACGTGTCTCGGGTGATTTGATGTACACGGGCTCTACACCGTGTGGCGCACCAACATGGACGTCGAGGCTCTCGAAAAGACCAAGATTAGCATCTGGGCCACATTCGTAACTACATGCGAGGCTCCTGCCCCTTTGACATCACCGGCTGGGTCACGACTCACTAGGCTAGCTTTGACTAATCATCGAAGGTTGACAGAGCTTATGTAATTTGGGTGGACCCACTGTAACGGTATAATTTCCAAATGTACAACTCGCGGTCAGGGCCAGCAGAGGTACCGCCGAGGGCAAAAACACGATCTTAAGAAGGAAATCGAACCTTCTATTAAATAACCCCGATCCTTTAAAAAGTAAAGTTCTAAAAACACAGGAGACAAAAACTCTACAGGCAACCACCAAGAGGGGTTTTGTAAAGTGGGTTAGGTGCCTTATACCTGCCCCCTAATATATCTACCTATAATAAGATAGTTACCCCTAACTAAAAAAAAATAAAAAAAAATAAAGCTATTCTCCCTTTCCTAGGGTATTAGCCCTTAATTCTAATAATGCCTTCTTATAGCACCTCAATCTCCCCTAGGGGTATTAACCCCTCCTTATCTATCCTAAACTCTATAAATAGATTCTTATAAATAGATTCTTATAAATATCTAGTATCCCTAAAGAGAGATAATTTTCCCTTATTATCTCCCCTAATCTTATTAGATTATCCCTTAGTAGGATTAGGGTTTTAAGCCTCCCTAAACCCCTTAAGGGGTAAAGTCTTTCCTTAATTTTATATATATACTTTACTATAGCCTTAGTAAAGATAATATTATTTAACTAGTTAAGGCCTAGGGTATTAGCCTATAAACCTAGCTAGCTAATAGCTTCTTTATTATCTTTACTATCCTATCCTAGGGATAGGAAACTAAAACTTTCTCTAATAATAATAATACCCTTTTCCTTATTTAAGGCTACTATTAAAGTTTTACTAATCTTCTTTAATTTATATAGGCTTACTCCCTTAGCCTTAATAATATTAAGGCTATCCTAGTAAAGGTTAATTAGCCTATTAAGTTTTACTAGGGTAGTATAAAGTAGTTAATAGGTATTAGAAATAGTAGCTAGTATTTTAATTATCTTAACCTTACTCTTATTATATCTTTATTAATTCTTTATAAGCTAAGACTTTAAGGTTTTTATTTTTAGTAGCTACTAGGTTAGTATTATTATAATATAACTATAAGGAAGTAAGCTCTCTAATAGAAGCCTTAACTAGTTCTTAAATACCTTAATCCTTAGTAGTAAAGTAAGAGATAAAGGTAGTAAAGGAGTGTTCTCTTTATTAGCTCTTAATTTAAATTTATTTACTATATAGTTATATTCCTTATAGGATATAGACCTAACCTTAGCTAAATAAAGTATACCCCTTAGCTAAAGATCCCTATATTTATTAAAGATAAATATATCTAGGAAGATAGGTATCCTATAGTTAATAGTAATCTTTATTAGGTCTTATAAATCTTAAATTAGCTAATATTTAGTAATAACCCTTATTAATTTGCTAAGGGAAGTTAAGGTTAACTTTACTATCTTATAATTAGCCTAGAAAGTATAATATAAAGGGATAGATATTAAGTTTAATATAATAGTATCTTTTTTAGGGATATTAATATCTTTAAATAGGAATATATCTTAGAAATAAAACTAATACTTACCTATAACTAATTTTATTACCTAAATAGAGGTAGTAGTAAGAGTAAGCTACTTACTTAAAAATAGAGTTACCCTACCTTATAGGTATAATAAGGGTAATAGTAGTAGTAGTAATAGTTAAGGAGATCTAATATTACTAAGGTCTCTCTTTTACTTTAATCTAGTGCTTATATTATTATTAAGTTTCTTCTTATCCTTATTATTAGGCTTCTTTATACTCTTATTATTAGACTTCTCTCTAGGCTTTTAGTTATATTTCCTATGCTTAGGGTCCTTATTTTTATTATCCTATCTAGTAAGCTTCTTCTTACTTAAATCCCTAGGTAGATTATTAGTATTATCTCTCCTAGCCTTAGGAGGGTCCTTAGGGGGAGGTCCCTTAGGGGGTAGTCCCTTATTACTATTCTTAGATAACTCTTTATTACTACTATCCTTATTCTTAGAGGGAGTTTATTTATTATTACTCTTAGGTAAATCCTTATTATCCTTATCCTTATCCTTATTAGTAAAGGGAGGGTTTTTATCTTTATTCTTAGGGAACTTATTAGTACTTATTTTAATAATTTAAACTATTCCTCTCTTCCTAGTACTATTAGGTATTTCTATTACTAAGGGCTACCTTACTCTCTATAAATACTAAGGCTTATTACTACTTACTAACCCTATTATAACCTATTTCTTATAGTCTTTATATTTAATATTAGGCCTTATTTCTTATATTAAAGCTCTAGTTAAGTAATATTATTATATAAAGTCCCTAGGTAATACTACCTCTTATATTATAGGTAAGTATATAATAGTTAGTAACCTTACTAGGCTAAAAAACCTAAGTACTAATATACCCTAAATAATTAATAATAGGTTATTATCTATATAGTCTAGGGATTTTATTAGCCTAATAGGTAGTCTATAGATATTATCTTAAAGATAGATTAGTATTATAGGTAGTCTATAGATATTATCTTAAAGATAGATTAGTATTATAGGTAGTTAGAAGTTAGCGGGTATTTTGCTTACTCCTAAAGTTACTAACTTTAGCTCCTTTTACACTACCTTATCTCTCTATATAGATTATTAATCTCTTATTACTCCTTATATACCCTATAGCTTTATAGTTCTTACTAATAATAAGGGTATAGTCTAAAATAAATAAGGGAATCTAGATAGTTATAAATTATAATATAATCTTAACTAGTATCAAAAATATAAATAAAACTACTTAGCCCTAATAGGTAATATACCCTAGGGTTTAGGCTTTCTAAGTATAGGAAGAAATACTTCTATTTAGTAGGTTTTTAAGTTTATTAAGTCTCCCTAAATTACTAATACTATAAGTAACCTTATTATATAGAAAATATCTTTTAGGTATATCTCTATAAACTTAGCTACTATCTTTAGAATTATATTTAGAAACTATAAGATAAATATAAGTAAAAGAGTATATAAATAAAACCCTAGAATTTCTTCTTTATAAGGAGTAAGCTAGACTATCCTAGTAATTCTAGTATTCTAGAGAGGCCTTCTAGCCTTATTTACTATATTAAAAGTTAGATTCCTTTTAGTATATAGTAGTAAAATAGCTTTCTCTTTTTCTAACTATAGTATAATCTATATATACTATATTAATAGCCTATTAAGTATAAGGTATCTAAACTCTATAAGGGATTTTTACTTAAACCCTAGTTTCCTTAGTATTTTACTTACCTAACTCCTTAATAGTTTAGTAAATACCTATAGGATTAAGCTCTTAATTACCTATATATTTCCCTAAATAATTAGATCTTAATAAGGAATTACTAGGCTAGGGCTTATATATACTTTACTAGCTAAGTTATAGTATATTCTAATAGTATAGTTATTATTCTTATTAAATCTAGTATACTAATTCCTATTTAGAACCTATATAGCTATAGGCTATATTATCTCTAAATTATACCTTATAAAGGCTTATCTAGGGCTTATAATTACTATATCCTTCCCTTTACTATTTACCCTAAAAAATAGTAATTCCTATATAATACTCTTCTTAACTATTAATATTTTCTTAAGGTTATAAAGTAATAGGTATTAATTAATTAGATTAAGAAGATATTACTTCTTATATTAGAACTTCCTCTTTAAGAAAAGGTCCTTCCCTTATATCTTATTTATTATTTTTACTAGAACCTTCTTCTTATATATAATAATTAGAAGGTTACTATATAGCTTTATAGCTACTTCTTTTATTTTCTAGTGTCTTTAAGATTTTACTTTAATCTTCTAACTATTATAGATAAGGTATATTATTACTATATCTCTATAGAAGCTTACCTTTTTAAATTAAAGTAATATCCCTAAGCTAAATTCTATCTAGCTTATATTTTTCTTAGCTAATAGAGTAACTTCCTAAGATATAGGATTAGGTTCCTTGCTTATAGTTATAGGTTTAGGACTTATACTAAAAAATAAGTAAGTTATAGTTAATCTTAATTAGAAGGATATTAGTGTAGTATAATAGTAAAGTTAAAATAAAAGAAAACTACCCTAGTATTAAGCTTAAAACTATATAAAGAATATGATTTAATATAATACTTTAAGATAAGTTAATACTCTAATAGTAATATAATAATTTAAGTTTATACCCTAAGTAATAATAAGAGTTACTAACTTTAACTAGTAATTCTATAAGAAAATAAAGGAGAAGTAACTTAGAATAATAGAATATAAGTAAATAGGGAGGAAATATATAGCCCTTATACCTCTAATAGCTAATTTTACTCTTAACTTACTTTTTCCTACCTATTTATATAAATACTAAATAATACTCTTTTACCTTCCCTTTTTTTTTTATATATAATCTTAATCCTTATTAGCTAAACTATATATTTCCCTCTACTCTCTTCCCTTTCTTATTATTATAATTTTATCCTCCCTAATAGTAGTTAATCCTATAATATCTTTAGATAACTAGTCTAAGGAATATAGGCTTTTAAAGTATTCTTATAGAAGTCTAAGTTATAACTTTCTCTTACTCTTAACCTATCTAAGTTAATAAGTTAATAGGAAGTATATTTAGTTTAGGCCTTAATCTAAAATAGCCCTTACTAATATAGTTTTAGCTTTAGGGGTTTTCCCTCTATAACTACTATTACTATTTTATCTAGTTTAAAGGGTTTAACCCTTTATTACTTATAGTAACTCTTCTAGGTAGTAGCTTCTAGTTCTTTATTAGTTATAACTACTTCTTAATATAACTTAAAATATCCTATCTAATATACTACTATATCTCCTATTAAGGAATCTTCTAATAGCTAGCTTAGACCCTTATAAAATATATTAGTCTAGTTAGCTAATAATTAGGTTAAGAAACTTTCTAATCCTATCTTTATATACTAAGCTAACCTATATAGAACCTCCGCTAGGGAGTAACCTATAGACTTAATATATTAGTAGTTTAATACTTTAGATACTTCTAGAAGTTAAAGATCCTAATTTTATATATCCTATATTATTTTGCTTAATACCCCTTATAAAACGTGATTTATTACCTTTACTAGTCTAATACTCTTATAAAACTATTATAGTATATTTATTAATCTTACTCCCTTCTTCTTTAAGAATACTAATAACTTTACTAACCTAAAGGCTAGTCTAGGATTAGTATAAAAACCCTTTAGAGTAAGTAATAACCCTATTATTTAAGCTCTTAAATAATTTATAACCTCTATAGCACCTATTAACCTATAAGGGAATAGCTATATAAACTAAGAAAAATAATTTACTATAACTAATATATACTTAATCTTTTATTCTAACTCTAGGAAAGGTCTAATATAGTCTATCCCTATAACTTAAAATAGTTTATTTACTAGTACTAGTTAATTTAGTGCCTTTTTCTTCTAAGGGGTATATTAGGTATATAGTAAGTATCCTAAGATATAATTTATAATATTAGATCCTATCCTTAGCTAAAATACTATTTAAGTTAGCATTTGCTAAGTTAGGTCTACCCTAAAATACCTAGACTTATTATAAGCACCTTAAAGAGCATTAGCTACTTCCCCTTATACTAAATAGCGTTATTTACTATATTATCCCTTATACTAGAGAATCCTATTCTCTAGTTTATATTATTATAACTTTATTACTATCCTATAAGTAGTATAATAATTATAGCTTCCCTTATTACATTACCTAGTAGTTAGGAACCTTACTATCTTAGTATACTATAGGTTATTTAAGTACTTTCTCTATAAGGTTTTAACCCCTAGTAATACTTCTAGCTACCTTATATTCTAGCTTACCCCTTTAAGGGCCTTTAACCTCCCTTTATTCTTAGTAGCTTTTAGAGTTTTTAGTATTTCCTTATATTCTCTTACTTTATCCTTCTAGATTTATTAATTATAGCTTATATCCTATAATCTAAACTTAGTTAGGTTATCTATATAGTTATTAGAAAGGAAAATAGTATAAAATAACCTATTAGTAGTAGTATTCTATTTTCCCTAAATAAAATAGATCTTTATGTTTAGTAGTCTTAACTTTATAACCTATCTAGTATAAATCCCCTTATATCTAGTAGTAGTTATAAATATTATAAGTAGCTTATAGTTAGTAAAAATAGTTAACTTTATCCTTAATTTAAAGAAATACTTATATTTATAATAGAATTTAATAATAGTATATAGTTTTTACTTATAAGTTCTATAGTTCCTTTAAGTCTTAGTAAATAAAAAGGAGTTATATAGAATAGGATAAGGTATTTTATCTTAAACTTATAATACTATATACCCTTTACTAAACCTACTAGTATTAGAATATATTTAGGTAAGTAAGTTAAATATATATCTATATATACTTAGGGTAGTTATAGCTTTATCCCTTAATATAGTAAAAGATAAAGCCTCTAAGTCTCCCTATTACTAGCTAATATCCCTAGTTAGTTAGTTAAGAGGCTAAGTAATTTTAGTATAATTCTTAATCTATCTCCTATAAGGTCTAATAGCACTAAGAAATAATTAAATATTAGTTTAAGTCTTAGGTATAAGCTATTCCCTTAGCTTTATAGCCTAATTAGGCTTAATATATATCCTTCCCTTAATCTTATAAATCTAACTAACTATAATAATAGAATTTATCCCTAGGGATACCTTTTTAAAACTTAGCTTTAAGAGTGTCTATAATAACCTAGGTAATAAGTAATCTTTAATAAAAGACTATTACTCTTTAAATAAGGTATATTTATAAAAGATATTATCTATATATATAGCTAATATATTTAGGTTACTAGGCCTCTAAGGTATAGTTAATAAGGGCTTTAGGTAAGGTAATAGAATAGGCCTAAGGGTAATTCTTATTACCTTAGTTATAGTAAATCTTACTAACTAGAACCCTTAGGGCATATAAGATAGTTATAGCTAACTAAACCTAGGGATATTAAAGGTAAATACATGCCTTAGCTCCCTAGCTATAGGTATTAACTAGTAGGTATGCTTAAGGTTAAAGACACTATATAACTTAATCTATAGATCTAATAATTAATTATAGACCTCTGCTAATAGAGATATCTAACTACTAGGTATATCTTCCTTAATATAAGAATAATTAACTATAAGCCTTTACTTAGCCTATAGGTTAGACTTATTCTTTAGTACTAAAACTAGTTCTACACACTAGTTAGATATTTCCCTATTTATAGCTATAGTATATTTATATATTCTAGACTTAATCCCTTTAATTACTAACTAATTTAACTAGTACTTTTAGGATTCTAACTACCTTTTCTTAGGGGATTATACCTAAGGTTTTATATTCTCCTTTAGTTAAGGTATATATATATAAAGGTCTATAGTAAGGATATTAGTAATAAATAAAGTATTTAAGTCTCTATATATATAAAATATTTATATAACTTCTTTTACTATAGATTTTAGAATAAGGGGGCCTAAGGTTATACCGCAACCCTTAAACTATAATAATACTATTTTAATTAGAACTTCCTAGTTAGTTTCTCTTCTCTATACCCTCTAATTAGTTAGAAATAGAAATAATAAAGGGTCCTAAGTAATTAGTCTAGGCTAATTATCCTTTATCTATTAAAATATCTTCTTATTACTATTAGCCCTTAACTCTATAGGGTAGTCTTCTCTCTTTAGTAAATTTACTTTAGATAAGTATATATAAAGACTAAGCTAGTTTATAAGTTAATATTCTTTATATACTAAAACTAGGTAGGTAATTTATAGTGTATAGCTAGAAAACCACACTATAGGTTTAACCTAAAAATAAATAAATAGGAACTCCTAAAATTATTTAATTAAGGATTTATTCTAGGCTATTAGATTTAGTTTTTTAACTTAACTAGGTTACTATAGGTAACTTAGTTTTCTAAATTATTAGAGTTATCCTTATTATTAGAGCTAGATAAAGTATTATCTAGGGATATATCTATGTTATCCTAACCTATATATTTTTCTAGGATAGAAGGCTTAGCTAGATAGAGTATAACTTTCTATTATCCTAATAAAGCTACTAAGGGTCCCTTAATAGATATAATATTATTCCCTTATTCCTTAACTCTAATTATTAGCTTAGAATTTTAAATATTAAATTTAGCTCCTATATTATAAAGCTAGGGTAAACCTAAGATTAGGATAGTATAGTTCTTAGGCTAGTAATCTAGGGTAATAATAGCTTATACTAATTAGTTAACTCTATAGTAAGTTACCCTTATTAATATAAAGTAAGTAACTATATTTTCTTATCTATTAGTATTAATTATTTATAGTCCTTAAAATCCTACTAATCCTAAGTTATGGATTAGTATATTCTCTTATAAAATAAACACATAAGATATAATATTAATCTTAGTACCTTAGTTAGCTATAGCTTATCCTAGTTTAAGGTTAAATACCTATTCCTTTTAAAATCCTATTTAGGCCTAAATAGTAATCCTAAATAATTTAATACCTAATTAATATTTATAAAGTAATTTAGTATTATAGTTATTAGACACTAGGGTTTTCTTATTATTACCTAAGGTAGCTTAGACAAAGCCTATATTAAGTAAGAATACTACTTTCTTCTTTAGTTATTTCTTTAAGGTAGTTACCTATAATAATAGCTTCTAAAACTACTTAGATATTTCTAGACTAATTTACTATAGGTTTATTAATAAGATAGGAACTAAGATATAGCTAGCTAGAGCTTTTTAGTTAATAAGTCCTAGACCCTTATAACCCTAAATCTTACTTAAAGCTTTAGTATTCTATTTAACTACTTTCTCCCTTACTAAAGAGGTAGCCTTAAGGATTAGAGTCTTATTATCTAGTATATTACTAAGTACTATTTCTTTCTATTTCTTTAAAGGTAGTTTTACTTCTAATATTAATATTATAACCTAAAGCATACCTTAGGTAATAGACTCTAGAGTTTCTATATTTACTTTCTTAAGGCTTTTTAAGAGAGGCTTTAAAGGCTTATTCTTATTTATAATATCCTTTACCTATACCTTTAAGTTTACTTATTAGGCCCTAAGTTTCTAAATATTAATAGTAGTTATTAACTATAAAAGGGTAAATAATAATTTTTTCTTAAGCTAAATAAGCTAATAGTTATTCTCTAATATAGTTAAGTCTAATATAGCCTTAGGTTTAATTAGAGTATAGTAAGTACTAACTATAGATTTAGATAATACTTCTTTAATAATATAGGATATCTCTATATTATTATATTTATCTTTACTTAAATAAATCTAAGCTAATTAAGTATATACTTACCTAGGGATTTATAAATTATTATTCCTAGGGGAAAGGGTTATTAACTTTAGCTATATAGACTCCTATTATTATAGTAAGTTATTCCTAGTTATAGTGTAGCTTATAGTATAATATCTAGTAACCCTATATTTAAAATAAGCACCTTTATAGGGTAAAGGGGTAGTGCTATTAATATATTAATTTTTTAACTTAGCTATAGGTCTTAGCTTTAGTATATATCCTTAAGGACTAGAATTTTATATTCCTAGGGGTATAGGTTATTAAGGTTAAGATAATCTAAAGATATTATCCTAGTAAGGAGGTATAAAGTTTACCCTATAGGTTCCTAGCCTAAGATAGTTAGTACTCTACTAATTATTTAAAATCCTATTCTCTATACTAATATTATACCTAGTTTATATTTAAGGTTAAGGCTAAGGGTAAGCACCTATAATAGGATTTTAGCTAACTAAGGGTATAGGCTAATATCTATTAAATTATTAAGGGTTAGGAGCTTTATATATCCCTAATAGCCTAAGGTATAATATTATTAGTTAAAGCTAGGTAATAAGGGTATTAACTAGGGTAAATTATTATCTCTAACCTCCTAAAACTTCTATAAACCCTAGTAATAGCTTATATACCTAAGAAAGTACTTTATTAGCTAAGCACTTACTTTAGTATTTAATAAACTTCTCTATTAATATAATCTTTATATCCTATATAGTTAACTTTATAAGGTTTACCTTAGCCTCTAAGATAGTAATAGCTTACTTAATATATTCCTATACCTCTTTAAGGCTATTAGTAGCTAAGATATTTTAGCTAATAGCTTCCTATATTAATAACTTATTATATAGTCCTTAGATAAACCACTAGATAAAGTTATAAAGGGTATAACTCTTAATTAAGATAAGTAAATAATCTAAAGTAATTAGTTTATCCTTACCTCTAGTATAATAAAGGATATTTAAAACCTAAGAGTAATAAGTAGCTAGGGCCTTACCCTTACTTTAATAAATTTCTATATTAGTACTAGTCTTTACTTCTTTATTAATAATATTAGAAGAGTACTACTCTTATAAGAACTATTAGAGTATAATTAGATTACTTACTATTATAGTATAAGTCTTAGCCCTTAAGATAATTAGTCTTAATTATTCTAAACTATTTATAAATATAGTAGCCTTACTATTTAAAGCTATATTAATAGCCTAAATAAAGATATTTAGGTTAATATCCTTTCCTTTATTAACTATTTTAAAGGTCTAATATAGTTAGCTAAGCTAATAACCTATAGATATAGATCTATTAAAGGTTCTAATATCCTAAGATAATAGTAACTTATAGTTATCTATTATTAGTTAATTACCTAGATAATCTTTAGTTTTTAATAGAGAACTTAGTTTTCCTAAGAACTAGATAAGCTTAACTATAGCTTTATCCTTAGTCTTACTATAAGGGAATTAGTCTTCTCTTAGTAAGATACTTCCTAGTAATAATAATCTTAATAATAATTATAATAGTGTAAATTTAAGTAAATATACCTTTACTATCTAAGCATTTTACTAGAACTTTTCTAAACTCTAAGACTCTAGGATAATAGTAATATAGGAATATAGGAAGATATAGGTAGGGATTAGGGTAGAGGTAGAGTTAGGACTACCTTAGTCTAATAATAATAAAAGCTTAATTCTAGGAATGCTTTAAGAAGCTTTTAATTTACTATCTCCTAGTATAGTTACTAAAAATACAATCTTAAGAAGGAAATTAAACCTTCTATTAAATAACCCTAATCCTTTAAAAAGTAAAGTTCTAAAAACATAGAAGACGAAAACTCTGCAGGCAACCACCAAGAGGGGTTTTGTGGAGTGGGTCAGGTGCCTCGCACCTGCCCCCCAACAGAGGGCCCTTTCTGTCTCTCGTGCCGCCGACTTCCTGCTGCACGATTTGGTCATTCTGCTGAGCTGGACGCCGGAGTTTGTCAGTCTGCCTGTCGCGTTGGGATGGCGTGGGCCAACGTAGGTGGGTAGGATAAGGAGTAAGTTGGCGTAGGTAAAGTACGCATACCTATTGCTACGCGCCTTGATTCAAAGCCAGGATTCCCTTCTCTTAATCACGCGAACTATTAAAGCCTATGCATTGCCCTTGGCGTGCTAGAGCACATCTACACTGGGGGGGCTGGATTTCGAACAAGGTCCGTCGTCATTGATCCTCCGCAACTGACAGGTATTCACTGCTGCTGCACATCAACTTCATCTCTTTGATGCCCATAAGGCTACACTTGCATACTGACAAGGGTCATTGGCCAATGAAAACATCGCTATTCGCGGTACTTTCTAGCCTATACTAATTTATATAATGATACAAGTACTAATAAACATCCGAGTTAGGGATTATAAAGAGCAATATCGCACGTCTCGTAACCCCACCGCGTTAGCTATAATACCAAAGGTCACTTTAGGTCACCCCCTTTTGCCAGCCAGGAAAAGTTGGTCGGTACGCAAGTCTAGCCTCATGGTCATCAAAGAGCTATAGGCGACACCAGTTTCCACAGCTCCAAAGGGCCACGAGTACGACTCAGTGCCCGGGAAACCCATCTAATACACGAACCCGCCGCCCCTGTTGCGGAAAAACTCCTGCGGATCAACCGACGCTTGCAGGGCGCGGAACTTGGCATAGTCCCGGTAGCTTCCCGTGACGTTTTGATCGCCCGAGGCGTCGTTCATGAACAGAGGCAAGTAGCTCGCGGCGCCCGGGTCCTCGGCCAGCCACTCGGGCACCCTCTTCTCCAGCCACTCGGTGAGGTCCCTGCCGATTCCTCTGAGCAGCTCGTCGTCGGACGCGAGGCCCCACGAGCACTGGATCTCGAGGATGAGGCGGTCCGGGTCAGATCCAGATAGTCCCATGGCGTTCCCGCCCGCCTCCTGGCTGTGCTGGCCGATGACGTGGTTGAGTGGCTGGAAGTCCATCGAGCACTGCGTTATGGGGTGGAACGGGTTGGGCAGGTAGGCTTTGAGCAAGTCGGTGAACTTGGCGAATATCTCGGCGTACATGCCCGGTGCACTGGCGATGTAAGGGACCGTAAACGTCTTGTGCCGTGAACTCGTCAGCAAAGGGGGGGGGCTCTCAGCTGGCAGTAGCGCAGATTGGGGAAGAAATGAAGGCCTCTCTGGCAGTACGTACTCTGAAGAAGATCCTGGCGTTCAAAATCTCCGCGCCTTGGCCGTTGGCCTGGAGCTGTGTGCGTCGTTAGCGAAACAGAAACAGATGGGTTTTTGCCGGCTAAAAGGTGCGATTTCACACAAATGAGGGGCAAAATCAAGTAGATGGCTGCTTACCAGTTTGGCGTAGGACTGGCTGGCCGTTGTATCAAGAGTAGAGGGGATCTTGAGGAACTCGGCGAGCGGACCAGATGACGGCGGTTCTGGGCCGTCGTAGAAATAGAAGATTAGGAAGGAGTTCGTTCCTCCAAGAAGTAGTAAATCTGTAAGTATGATCCCTGATTTCTGTTCATGCACGTTCTGGGGAACAAAGTTGTGCAAGGCTTTGAAGATCTGGTCTGCCTTGGACGCGTCGTAGACCCTGGATCCGCCCCAGATCTTCCCGATGGGGTGAGTTCGAATCGTGAACTGCGTTACAATTCCTACAGACGAGTTAGCAGAGATGGCAACAGTATGGGGTGGAAATTGGGGGTTTTTTTTTGGGAGAAAATCGAACCAAATTGGCTGCCGCTGCCTCTCATTGCCACGGCGAGGTCGGGCTCCTCTGTCGCGTTGATATAGCGGATGGAACCATCGGCAGTCACAATCTCCCATCCGACAATGTTCTGAGTTCACGAGATGTTAACAAAAGTTCCTGGAAGCATAGAGAGATGCATAGATAAAACCCACATCAGCAGCCAGGCCATATTGCGACGACAAGAAAGAGAGTCCGCCTTGTAGAAGAAGGCCCCCGACCCCGACAATACCTGCACGAATCATGAGCACGCGGGAAAGCATGAGAGAGGCCATGTTAGCAATTCGAGGACAAAGCTATACCTAAGCGTCCGCCCGCGACGGCAACTCCTTGGGGATCAAGAGTGCCAATGACATCGTTCCACTGCCCGCCCGGCTGCACATGGGCGAGTTGTCTCCCCTCGTCGTAGGTCGTCCCGGTCAATTCCTTCATCGAGATCAACACGCCGTCCTGAACGGTGGCGTGCCCGGCATTGGGATCATGGCCGCCACTCTTCACGGCAAACCGCACATCCGGATACTTGTTCAGAATCCTCACCGCGGCAGCAACTTGCTCGGTGGATTTGGGCAGAACCAGGCACGCTGGCTTGATGTCTCGGAGCAAGGTCGACCAGTAGGAATACACTTCTTGGGAATAAGCCGTCGCCAGGGGATACGACACTCGACCAGGCAGCGCGACCCCGATGTCCTGACAGGCAGTCTTGGTGGTGGACGAGGCAGGACTAGCGAGTGCCCCTGGGACGGCGGCGACGAGAAGACAAAAGGCGGCGGAAACGAGACGCATTGTGAGATGAAGAAGAGGAAGACCTGGCCTTTTGCTCCGTAACAGCGCAGGAGACGCGGACAAGACAATATATATAAGTCTCCTGCAGCTGCCAAGTAGTGCCGCCGAAACATATGTACATACACATGTACTCTTTCGTGCAACACATGCTTGCACAGATCTGTGGGGGTGGATATCCCCCGGGGTGGGCTTGGAGGTTGTAGTATCTCGTATTACAATGTGTCGAGTATCCCGTGAGAGAGACAGAGACTATCATCATCATTCCCACTTCCGTAAGTGATGCGACGGGGACGGACAAGAGTTATTCTCCGAGGAGCGGCGTCGCTTACCGTGCCAATCTTGAAACCCGGTCTGTCTTCTCCTCATTCCTCATTGCAACACCATACGGCGTACCGAGGCGTCGTTACGATGTGCTGCCAAGTTGTATAAACAACAATGTGTCTTAAACTTGCGTCGGGCATATCTCAGCTTCGGGTTGGTGCCCGTTGCGCTCACGAGTCACAACTTGTTTCCACTTTTCGAAGCACCTTTTTGTTTTCAGGGCTTTCCGACCCGACAGTCTTTTCACCTCAGCCATGGCTTTCCTGCGTGCCTCGGTTGACCGCTCGGGTCCTCGAGAACTATTATGAGAGAGCCGCCACAAAAACAGCCACCGTGCTTCTTCCGCATGGTACCGTCCTAGGCAAATCCCTTTTGCCGAGCCACCTACTGGCGAGCTTAGACTGAGGTCGCCGAAGCGAGTTGAGCGATCCTACCGTGTGGCGGGCTATGGCTTTACGCCCGGAAGGAAAATCATGGATGAAGGATCCGGCGATACCGGGCTTCTCCATCAACGGATGGCTCTTGAGTGGGTTGCTGGTAATATCGCAAATTTTTGATGGAGATGCTAGCAAAGTGACCATATGGGGCGAGTCGTCTGGACCGATTTCAGTCTTCGAACAGATGATGGATGATTACTTGTTCGACGGCGATAGCACGTATATTACCAAGGCAAGCCCCTGTTCCGCGGCGCCGTGATGAATTCCGGAAGTGCCGTCCCCACAGATCCCCTCGTGTCAAATCCGCAGAAGTAGAGGTTGCGATCGTCGGTCGTTTATTTGTCGCATTGTCGCCACAGAACAGAGTCAGACAGACCCTTGCGCAGCGGTGAATGCCAGCTCTGGGTTGTTTAATTTCCAATAGATTCAGCTCTCCCCCCCCCCCCCCCCGGCAAAAAGTAAGATTCACATGTTCTCGGCTACGCAGGGTCTGTCGAAACCCGAAAAGACACCCAACCCCTCCGTTTCCTCCGTTTCCTCCGTTATTACCCCGTTATTACTCGTCGCAAAAAAATTGGCGCTTTACCGACTCCGTGTACAGTGTAATGTCCACCAATGTCGAAACCGAGAGAATCTCGCACAACGAACTCGAAGTCGATGAGGACCACTTTGCTTTCCCCCTTTCCTCGGCTGGCTGGTTCCAGACCAGGACGTTCATGAATCGGTTGTCGCGGATACACCACCCCTCTCCTCTTCATAAGAGCCTCTTCATAAGAGCTGTCATAGAAGGGGCTCTCCAGCTCCCTTTGCCATCGACATCTTCACAGGATCAAACTGTCGCGAGACCCTCGACCACATCTGCTCGTTTGGTCGCGTCCTCTGGTTCCAAACTGCGAGCATCCAGGAATTCGTCGAGCCTCCCGAGCGAATCGTCTTGCGTCTGGAGAAATCCATGGACTTGTGTGCTCCCTGACCAGATAGATTGTCCGTACTTGTGGCGGAGAAGCGCTTGCTCCTGGTCGTCAATGTCTCTCGCATGATCGTCGTGGAATTTGGTCAAGGCCTGGATAGGCGATTGTCGAGACGAGGACAGTCGAGACGAGGAGGCGTTGTGAAGCGGGTGTCTCGTTTGGAAAATGAGCGTCGTGACTTAATATTGCGTACGTCAAAGCTCACATTTTGCTCCACACGTGCTCGTGCGTCCAATCAAACCACAAATGTGGACCTCTTCGATGGAACCTGAAAACGAGCCCGTCAGCGCAGCCATGGGTGACAGCATCGAGGCTCGCTTCCCAACCGCCATCGACGCTGGGAAGGGCGAGAGAAAAGTTGCGCTTCTCCCCTTCTGTGAGGCAATTTCGGTATTTCAGTGCGATATACTCACCCATCCCCCTGTTCCGTCCGAAGCAGGCCGACTGAGCACGTCTTGAATACAAAAGGGGAGGAAGGGTTCTGTGTACGGACTAATACATGCAATGTGCCGGCAAGTGGAGCAATCCGGGTTCTCCGCATTTCCCGTTTTCCCGCCTTCGCCTTCGATTCGATCAACGAACGGTGCGGCGGGTATGATAAGTGTGCAAGTCGCCCTCACTCGCCGACTCCCTCTTGTCTTTTCCGCATCCTCGCCCGCCTCGTACCATGTTGCTCAAACGCCTTGTCCCGGCCATGCTGGCTCTGCCCGCGCTGGCCCTGCCCGCGCTGGCGGAAAGCGGGATCCCACGCATTCTCGCCCGCATCAGCCGGGGCCTCGGATCGCTCAACGGCAGCCTGGCCGCCTACGAGGGCGGCGCCGGCGACGGCCTGTCCCGCATCCTCGGCAACTCCACCGCGCTGAAGAAGGAGCTGGACGGGGGATCCAGGGAAGCCGGCAGCGCCCCGGCCCTCGCCTTCCCGGACGCCCTCGGCCTCGCCGCCGGCACCGCGGGGCTCGCTCGCGCCACCAACAGCACCATCGCCACTCTGATCGGCGACAAGCCCGCCTTCGACAAGCTGGGCGTCAGCTCCATTGTCCTCTCCACCGTCCGCGACCTGCGGGCATCCACCAGGAATTTCGGCCACATTGTTCTCTCCAAGCTGCCGTTGGAGATTGAGCCCGTCGGGGCGCAGTTGGTGCTGATCATTGACGATGCACTGACGAGGGGGATCAAGTCCTACTCGTAGCGGGAAGACGCCGTCAGACCAGTACAGCATCATCTTGCCCGCGCATCCTCGGGTCCCTTGACGGTGGTTTACGAGTTCGACACGCATGCAGCATGCATGGTGAAAAAAGGGGTCAACTGGACTAGATATAGGTGATATACGATATGAAACCACAATGTACTACTGCTTGTAGACAGTTTCATTGGCAACTTTGACAAACCCACCACCAACCCTCACTCATTGCCTCTTCTTCGCATTCCCATTCCCATTCCCATTCCCATTCCCACCCACAGCCCCGGCCCTCTCAACCGCGTCCCCGACCGCCCTGACGCTCTGCCGAATCAACCCGAGCGGAATAGCAATCCAGAAGGCATTGCACAGCACAAAGTACGCCCAGTAGTAGTACCGCTCCGGGCGCGAGTACGCAATCCCCTTGACCAGCTCGTCGTACCAGCAGATGACATAGTACAGCACATCGCCGTACAGCTGGCCCACGCTGACAACCAGCTGAAAGGGGTGCCTCCACGGATGCTGCGTCACGACGGCATACTCCTTCCACAGCTGGCCAAACACGTCGTTTCTATGTGACATCTCTTACTAGCGCAAAAGAGCTAATAGTGGCAGAATGGGAATGGTCGTAGCAAGGCATATTAGCGGGCATATGCTGCTAGAGCCGAGATTCCCGCAGCAAGACTAGACAATTAATGGCCAATCCACGCATCCATGCACGGTCGACCCCATGTCACTTAAATCTACTTCAGAAAATGCAAGCTTCTCCTCACGTTTTCAGGCTAATCTATTCCTACACCTCCATGTCATGTACTGATCAACCCCCATTACCTAGATCCATATCCCCCGCAGGAAAAGAAGAAGAAAAAAAGACGTCAAATCCGAAGGCTCTGATGTACATCATTCCAGTCATCAAAGTGTGGTCACGTCAAACCTCTAAAAACCAACCTCATCACCCTCCTGAAACAATCCCCTCTAATCAAGCCGTAGCTAATGCGCAAGCGCGACCATAAAAAACTTTTGCCCCCAACTCTGTCTATCACTCACTACAACCAAGTTTGTGTGAAATAGAACAGATTAGAAGGGCCAAAGAAGCAAACAAAATCAAAAAAAAATCAGCAATGTCTTGAGCGAGCTGTCCTTCCCATGGCTGGAGACATGACAGCCACATGCATCATAGCATTTCCACTTAACTCCGGCTAATTTTGTTTCAGTACACTCCTTGCGTTAAACATCAAAACAGATCTCGAGGTAGACTGCTGTTCAGCTATTCATAGCCCTGTGGGCCCCCAAAGGACTGGAGAATATGTTCCGATGATCGGACGATCCATTCCATCTTGCCTCGTTCAACACTAGCCAGCCATGGGTCAACAGGGTAGTTGGTGTCGTAGCCCGCAATCAGGGGGTTCAGTCGGCTGATGAGCAAGTGCATCGTCTGTGACACACTGCCCATCATTTCGCGGAAGCCTTGCTGCTCCCAATCCTACACGCGAGAAAAAAAAAATACCAGGTTAGTCAAATACTGCTTGTAGTGATGATGGTGCAATAATGTAATGAGAGTGACTTACAGAATTTGGCATGCTGCTTCCAAAGGACCTGATAGCCATCTCGATCCAATCAATCTCCTGCTTCATACGAGGGGTAAGACGAAGGTCCTTGGCAATGGTGGCAATCACGACAAGAAGCACTAGTGGGGGCAGATTCTCGAATCGACTGGGATGCTGAAGACTGAGGCATCTCTGGAAAATCTCCTTCTCGTGGCCACTCTGGATCCACTGAATCATGGCATCCTGGAGGCGGCCTTCTTTGATGGCCTGCTCAATGACCTGGACACGCCGCTGGATTTCCTGCTCAGATTCGACGTCCGTCTTGTTCACCTGGGATGCGAATGCCCCGGCAACTCCGCTGATCTTGCTGGCGGCCGCAAGGTCGGTTTGTGGTGCGGAATCCTGAGGGCTGCCCAGGTGCTGACCACCACCACCACGACGCATGTACTCGGAACTACTCATGAACTGTTGCTGCTGCTGTTGTTGGTGGCGGTGATTGTGCTGGCTGGGAACTTGGCTGGACTGATAACTTGCGATGCTCGGCTGTGGATTGGACCCAGCAATCATGCCGTTGTTGTTATTGTTGTTGTGGTTGAACCCGTGAGGACCGTAACCTCGGGGCCCAAGACCACCATCTCTGGAAAGTGCCTGAACAGTCTGGAGACCCGAGGCGCCAGGCAGCTCGTGAACCGGCTGCTGCTTCAGCTTGAGGAATTCGGCTTGGAGCGATGACTGGGAGGCGGCCATCGTGGACACCATGTCGGTGAGGCGAGTCACATATGACAACAGCTGATCGATTTTGTTGCTGTCAGCAGCGTGTTGAGACTTCAATTGTTCCAGCTTGTCGTGATACTGCTGATGGATCTCGCCGACGGCTTGCTGAGCGGACTGGTTGGCAATGCTTCTAAAAGCGGGAGTGAGACGCTGGGTGAGCGTCGTCGCAACTTCCTGCTGCAGCGTTGCGGTGATTGATTTGCCGACACGTTCCGCGACAGCAGATACGAAATCGGAAGATCGGAGAGACCGGTTCAGGGCCTGGGGAAGAGAGGATTGAATCTCCTTCTGAACGGAAGATGCAATGTTGGGCTGAAGCTTGTGCTGAAGAACGTCTGACACAGCCTTGGTAGCCTTGTCGCCAATAGCAGGAATCACCAACTCTGTGAAATGATGGTGGATCAAAGATTCCAAGACCTTCTGCGTGTTCTCGTTGAGCACCTCGGACACCATGTCCAAGAGCTTAATCTGATGCTGATTGAAGCTTTCGTCGCGTAGTCTGGCGCCCTCATCAATCTTGCCTTGGAGATTCTTCAGGGACGACTTGAGCGTTTCAGAAATGGCAGCAGTCAAACGAGTCTGCATTGTGTTGATGGCGGAATCAAAAGACTCGGCCGTAACACCGTTGGGAACGGGACCATGGTTACTGGGAGCCTTGGCATGAGCTTCTGCCTTGCCAGACTGAACAGCACGAGGAGCGTTGGCGTTTCCTTTGGCGACAGCTTCGGCTTCTTTGGCGGCATTGGCCTTCTTCTTTCGAGCTTTGCGCTCGGGCTTTTCAGCAGGGCCTTCTTTGGACGACTGAACGGGAGTCTCTGCCTCCTTGGGCTCGTTCTTTGGTTTGACTGGAGTGGCGGCCGAGTCGGAACTGCGCGGGGTGGACTCGCTTTGGGCAGGCGTAGCAGCCTGCTGAGTTGCTTCTTTGATCGCCGGGCGTGCCAAGGCATTCTTCACCTGGTCCTTGCCATCGCCATTGCTAAGCTCCATCTGCTGCGGCGTCTTGAGCCTGGCAACAGTTACCAGACCCTCCTTGACGGCATCCACGGCATTGAGGACCTTGTTCTCCTTGGACCAACCGAGCTCGCATTGCTTAACAAGAACACAGGCCACGCCCTTGGAGTGCATCGCGTACAGCTCAAATAGTGTGGGCTCGTCGTGGTCTTGCACCATGGCCGGGTTGCAGAGGATGTCCAAGCTGCGAAGCATACCGCGGTTGGCGAACGAGTACTCCCGAACTCCACTAATCACAGCGGTGCTATCCGGCTGTGGAATGGTAGCGTCCTGAGCGATGAGGCGTTGGATGTAGTCTGCCTGCGACACATTTTTCAAATTGTACTTGGGAGCAGAAAGATGGGCGAAATAGACCGAGTTGCGAGTCGGATGACCAATGACAATCATGCCACTAGCTGGATGGTACATGACGCTGCAGACGGCATCCGACTCTTTGCTGTGTGGAAGATTGAACTCTTGCACCGGTTTGCCGAGTGCGAGATCCCAAAGCTGGAGAGTGTGGTTCTGTTTCATACCAACAATCATGTAGCGAAGGGCACCTCGCTTCTGGTATGGCCGTTGCTTGTCGAGCAAGAGAACGGATGTGGGCCAAGCCTTTTCGCCTTCGGGTGTAGTGGCCAGTGTCATGAGTGGCTCCTTGATTTCCAGCGATGAGTGGGCGGGCAGAGGAGATCGGGGGTCAGAATCTTCCCTGTTGGTTGCGGTGAGGTCTCGTACGTCCCAGAATTTGACCCGACCGGATTTGTCGAGAGACACTACAACTGTGTCGTCCTGACTAAAGGTGAAATCTTTGCCAGCTTTGCCTGTGTTGATCTTGAGGGAACACTGCTTGAGAAGAGATTCGGTATCCACGACGCGATCGTGGCCAGCCTTGAAAAGCTTCTTCTGGAAGATGTATGATGGCCAAACAAAGTTGATGGATTTGCCGCGACCGACTGCGAAGAATTCGGGATGAATGGTGGATGCGCGAGCTCTGGTTTTCAACACACCACCGGGCGCGTCACCATCGTGGGACGAGATGGGAGGAAGAGCGAATCCATACTGTTCCAAGTGTGGATCCTCTATGTGGTCCTTCTCGCCGTCCTTGATCTGCACCCAGTAGACGGTGCCGCTGATGCCGGTGCCGATGATGGCTTCCCGCTGCACACTTTCGTGGTCCGAGGGAGTCACCGACATGGCAACGTTGAAGATCCTATCCTTGGTGTCGGTGAAGACCTTTGCGTCCTTGCCATCATCTTGACGAATGACACGCAAGCCGCCCTGCTTGGACATTCCGTACGTCATGTAGGTCTGTGAGGCAGTGTAGAGGTTGCGATCGATCTGGTCAAACTCTTTCTTGAGGCGGGCAATATCCATGATGGACTCGTCTCGAAACTCGGGCCGCACTTCGTTTGTCTCTTCCTGGAGCGAAATGGAGATCCACGGCTTCATCGGGAAGTTGTACACCCGGACAGGGGGTGCTTCCTTTTCCTCGATGACGACGATTTCCTCCTGGTCAGCGCTCTCCCAGCTATCCGCCACGTCCTGTGTCAGATCGCCTGCGGCAATGCCAGAGTCAGAAGTATCGTTCGCCCCAGCAGCTTCGAGCGTGCCCTGACTAGGTGTAATCTCATGACCAACACGGATATTCTCAATAATCTGCTGCTCGATTGCATGAACGACAGAGACTGCGGATTCATCGGGAGCCCATTCCGGGCCAGGCGATGTTGGCTCTTGAACAGCGTCAGCGTCAGCGGCAGCAAGATTGTGCTCGGCTCGCGCAAGAGATTCGTGAGCATCTTTGTCAGCCTGCTCCGCGAGGTCATGGACAGCTTCGGCAACTGTCTCTTTACTGGTCCTCTCCACCGACACAGAGCTACCCAAATCCGTGGGAGGCGTCTGTTTGGTCGATTGTCGAGTCGACTGATGTGAGTGAAAAGAGGAGGTGCGATGGGCGGTGTGACGAGTCTGCTCGGGAGGGCTAGCAATGGGGCTGCGCTCGCTTGCGGCTGGGCGAGGCTGCTCATGGTTTTGTGAGCCAGAAGGAGAAGGCTGATCCTTCTTGAGTAGCTGGAAAGGCGGCGCGGGTCCATGACTAGCTGGCTGGGACGTATGAGACTGTGGTGATGACTTTGCCAGACTCCCCATCAGCTGCTGATACAAGGCAGACATATCGGCAGGAGGTTCCTGGCTTGGTGCCTGAGAGTATTGGTATTGATGGCCAGCGGTAGCTTGGTTTTGCACATCGATATAAGACTCCGAAGCTCCATGTTGGGGAAAGTGTTGGGCCTGCTGGTGGTAGGCGTTCGGCTGCGGAGGCTGTTGCTGTTGCTGATACTGGTGAAAGAAGCGGTGCGAGTCGGTCGTAATCTCGGGAGACTGCGAGGCAGCGCCATTGGCTCGGGACTTTTCAGTCAACGTGGGTTGATCAGTCTGGCTGGGCTTCGGGCGATTGAGCAAATTGAGCAGATAGGATGTCGTGTCAGCAGATGGCGAGCCATTCCCAAAAGGGTTGGCTTCAGCAGGCTGGGCATGTTGAGGAGCAGGAGCTGCCGCCGGTCTAGCCTCGTCAGCATCGTGAGTAGCGCCTCTCATCAACACAGCCAGAAGACCAGTAGGGTCAGCAATGGTCGGTGCCGGCTGATGGAGGCGCGTTGGCGGCGACGAATATTGATTCTGCGAGTAGCTCGACTGACGGGACTGATGTGACTGCTGGTGCTGGTGGTCGGGCTGGTGTGCCTGATGTTGCTGCTGCTGCTGCTGCTGGGAGCTCGAGCCGGCCGACCCACCGCTAAACTTGAGCAGATTCAGCAAATTGGCGGTGCGATCAGCATGGGAAGCCATTCCGCTGTTATTGACGGGCGGCGTCGGAGCAGGAGGGAGATCCATCAGCTCCCTGCGGCTCTCATGCACGGTCGAAGAGCGGGAGAGAGGCGAAGCGAGGCAGGAAAAACCAAGGATGCGAGAGCAGCCTGGTGACACAGCAGCCTGGTGACACAGCAGTGAAAGGCGAAGAAGCACAAGCAGTGCAATTGATCACCTTCCTGTGGGCTCCCGTGCCGACTCGGCTCCAGAAATCAAATGATCACTGGAGAATAAAAAGACGGAAACAAAAAACAAGTGTGTCAGCCGTTGAGCGGCCGTTGCGTTTGCGAATCGCTTTTCGTTATGGGACGGTAGTTGAGAAGTGAAGAGGGAAAGAGAAAAAAAAAAATGGACGGAGAAAATAAGTTCAGGCCTCTCCAGCTGTCAAAAGGGCGGCCTAGGAACCGCCTATGATGGATGATGGGGTGAACTGAACTGAACTGCAATGAAAAAAAAAAAAGTAAAACACATAAAAGTTCCTTATTAAGCAGGAAAAAGATGGAGCCCATGGCAGCCCAACAACCCAACAACACCGCCTGCGCCTCGTGCCCAGCCACCTTACGTGACTGGTTTTTCTCAGCCGTGCAGCGACCAATGGCAATGGCAAATCGGGGTGGCTCGAGGAGTTACGGAGTACAATGAGCGGTGACCAGCCCTGCTTATTTGTCCAAGTTCCCATCGACGAGGCGGCGCTCAACTGCATGCATCCCTTCCAGAAGCTTTGCAACGCCACCCACCCACGAGACTTGCTCGCTCACCATCTTCAACCACCATCGGCGCATCGCCACCCCGCGCCGAGCATAACCCAGCGCCCACCAGACTACCCCCTTCCGACTCCATGCTTCCATCCTAAAAGAGCCTACCCCAATCAAACATCCCGCCCACAATGTTCTGCCTCAGAAGGTAAAAACCCCCCCTTTTGAAAACAACCCCCCCCAAACGCATTCTCGTAGCTAACAAGTCTCCTTCGCAGCTGGCTCCCCCTCCTCTTCATCCCGACCAACGCCTCCCCCGCCTTCATCTTCCTCTTCTTCATCTGCACCTACTTCCTCAACCGGCCCTGCGTCTACTGCTCGATCCTCCTCCTCGTCCTCTTCTTCACCTCGTGCAACTGGTCCGACCGATGCTTCTTCGACTTCCGCAGCAACTGGTTTCTTCCGAGGCCGAGCACGTCGGACAGCACGGCACTGTTCAACGCCACCGTCATGGACATGGCGAATTCCACGGCAAAGGCCTTGGCCAGCGCTGCCGTGGACGACATGTCGGCCAGGAGGGCCGAGTGGACTGGTCTGGGGGTCGAGTGGTTGAGGACGTTTTTGGGCAAGAGGGAATGGAGGATCGACTGCATGGATATTTATATTCAATTATGAACTCGAGGGGCCGCGCGCTCCTTCATAGTCTGCAGGGAACTTTGATACAATAGCGTGTAAATCTTAACCTCTTCAATCATTCAATAAACTGAGCGTTTGCGTATCAACGAACTTGCACACTGGTACGGAGTACATTGGCACATTCAGCGTTTTGATGAGGCAAGCTGCGCGTATAGTAAATGTCGTATTGTGTACGTATATATCTTGTCTTCATTCTAAATTACATACATTCTGTCCAATTCCACCCAAGCATTCGGAATCCAATCAATCCCATGTCAGGCGCTTGCTCGCATAGAGTCGCAGTCATGCCGTGTCGTCGTCATGTCAAGCACAATAAAAGGCCAAGTCGTCATTCTCTCTCCCCAGCCCACGGATCTTCGAGGCCTTGATTCAGCAGTGTTGCCATCACAGTTCTTCGACCAGATCTGCGGCAATATCCTCTGCTTGCGCGCCCGAGTCGTCCACAGACTGCTCCTCTGGTACCGCTTCTTCAATCACCGCCGTTTTGGTGGGGACCGTTTCAACAGTGATTGTCTCGAACATCGTTTCGGTAACAGTAGTGAAAGCCTCCTGGGTGAATGTGCTCACCAACTCCACGGTACTGGTGGGGATACTTTTCAACGACATCTCAGCCACCTCCAAGGCCCTAGCGCACGCGGCGCACGCATCCGTTGTTGCCGGCATGCTTGGTTGGTGTGTGACTTCTGTGGCTGCCCGGGCCGCATCAACAGGTTTCCCCATGTTTGCTTGGGACAGCGGCTCTACCTGAGTCTCGACTGACGCCTGCGCCATTGATTCTGGAACAATCATATTCGCGGACGAAGGTCGATCCTGCGAGCCGCCACTTCTAGCCGCCAGCATCAGAACCAAGAGACTCAAGAGTCCTATCATGAGATTCTTTTGGTCCTGCAAGAAAACCTTGACAGCTTCAAGGAATAGCTCTGGCAAGGATGCGCTCTCATTGATGCCCTTCTGTTCCTCATGTCGCTCGGGAGCTTCCACGGAGGGTGAAGGGGGGCTTTCTCGTGGGCCGGCAAACTCAGAATGTTGAGGAGGGACAGTCGAGCTTTCGTCATGGGGCGGAGGGCTGTGGCCATATATTTCCCTCAGTCGCTCCTGATCCACAGTCTGGCGATCGTCAACAAACGGCGAACTAGGCTCGGCAGTCGTCTCGCGCTGAGGCGACGCTTCCACCTGGTCTGACACAAATGCCTGCTCCGCTTCCTCCCTGAGCTGCAGTTCCTCGTCAACCGCCGCGGCAGCGGCATCAGCAGCAGCCTCCTCCTCCATATCCAAGATCCTCTCTTGCTCGGCGGCCAGATGGACAAGCTCCTCCTGAAGTTTCGCATCGATGATGGGCTCCAGCTCCACATCGACACGCTCCATTTCCTTCCAACAGGCCCCCCAAGCACCAGCACGCATCAATCCATTACTGGCATACACTTTGACCCGGAAGACCTTGCCAGTGCCAAGCGAATCGTACCTGATATTCGAATGGCATGTCTTGCACCAGTGTGTCTTTTCAGCTAGACTTTGACGTGCTGAGGGCTTCTCATCGTAGTTCTCTTCATCCTCGCTCTCTACATCTTCAGCCAAAGACATCTCGTTGGCGGGACCCAGATAATGACCGCACTCCAGGATTCGTGCCCTTCGCCTCAAAGGTAGCTCCAGAGTTTCTAGTAAACGCTCCTCCAGAACTTCATAATCGTTTTGGGGATGAGGCAGAAGAATGCCGCGATCGGCAATCGTATCACCAGTACGGCCCTGCAGCTGCCTCCAGGAATCCCAAAGCGTCTTGCCCTCAGAACTCAGCTCATTGGGATGAGCATTGTCTAGGACATGACCCCACGGCCACCGAGAGGGCATCACCGTAACGTGCAGCAGTACCAGAGGCGGTGTGTTTCTCTTGAATCGAGGCGGTGTCTTTTTAGAAGAGTAGTGAGCCGACACACTGGGTGAGCCCAGTCGGGAAACCGTTGGTCTTGGTGTACGACGGCTTGAACGTGGGGATCCAATGACGGAAGCAGGCGGCGACGACATCTGCAACGCTTGAACAGAAGAGGGTGATCTGAAAGGAGGACGGGGCGTGCCCCGAACGGTCGGGACAAAGCCCTCATCTTGTTCGAATTGCGGGATATCCGAAACTCGAGTGGACCGATTCTTCGCCGGTGAAATTTTCTGCTTGTCCGCCTCTGAAACCGAGCCCATTGAGCTTCGAGGGCTGTTATCGCTGAAGACGTCATCCTCATGTTCGTGATGAGAGCTGCTGTCCCCGGCGTCTTCTCCGTCGACCATGTGTTGCTCCCCGTTTCTGTCAGACACATGGCTTAAACCCGCTTCAGATTCGCCGCCAAATGACTGGCGTGGACTCTCGGCGTATGACCCAGCAACAAAGGGTTTTTCCTCTTCGTCAACTGATGGCCAGCGCTTGATGTCATCTACATCATTCGTTGCACCTGTTCCTCTGCGTAATACCGACTCTTCATTTCCCGCGTCAGGCTCCTCGTCAACGAAAGATTCGTTATGCTGAGCTGTTCCATCGTCGGCTTCATCGGGAACTTCCTCAACGGTTGGCTGGAGGTCTTCCGTGTTCACCGCCAAATCCCCTTTTTCAACGTCAGGGGTGGCCATGTCCTCGACGTGCAACTCCTCCGCTCCTACAACTTCCTCATGATTCATTGTGAGAAGAGGGTCATTCGTCTGATCGGTCGAACAGGATGGGGTCAATGTGAATGTCCAAGCCGAGGGTTTGACGGTGGTTTCGTCGTGGCATCAAGAAAGCGGAGACTTCAAGAAAGGAAGCTTTGTGCGGGTATCGGGCAGCTTAAAAGACGGAAAGGCAAGCCACCAGCCTTGAGAGAGAGATATACACATAAAACCTTTGCTATTGTGAGAAGGGATCCGCAATGAGTATGATAGTCCAGTAGCGGTCAAATTGGTAGGTTTTGTCCAAGTTATGTGCGGCCCACGACAACGACAGGTGGTTGGTTGGGCTTTGTTTACGTCTTGTTGCTAGGTCGACGATCCAAGGTGTGGGGACTACCCGTCGACAACTGGACGTCTTTGCAGCTTCATGCCATGACGTCGGCAGATGCTTATCATCAGTCGGATGTCAATTAAAGCAAGTCTCTTTACTTTCTTCTGTACATAATGTGAATCTGAAAGCCTCCAAGTTTTGGTCTTGGGATTTGGCGCCTTGTCGCGGGGCTGGAATGTGGGATCTCCCGGGAACCATTCATGCTTGCGCCCGCCAGTCTGGTACGGCTGGAATGTTTACATTTGGCGTTGAGTCGCGGTAGGGTTCACAATGCCCAATGCAGGCCCGATCAGTAACGTCTCTGGTCAAATTCGCGTCACATGAGCACTTGGCAGCAGGTCATTGGGCGTATGCCACGCAAGCTGAACAGATGGCGATCAACGAGGGAAATTTCCGTCAAAGTCCCAAATAATACACTGGCTCATAGACACCATGTCGTTACAGTTCAGGGCACTCGGTCCTGTCTTTTGAAATCTCTTGCGGTACAGTGTAGCAGCTGGACCAAGCAATCTGGCTTGTGTTCTGCGCCAGATCTCGCTTGTTCATCCTCATATGCCGCTCATAAGTCCATTATTGGCCCAAATTCATTGCCAAACCCTGTCATCTTCTTACAACATGGGACGACCCCGGCGAAAGACGATAAAGCTCGGTCTTCATATATATATAACATTGAATCCAAAATTAAGAAATCCTTCTCACATGGATCCTGACATCATCTACAGATCCTCGCAGAAGTCGGCGGTGACGATGACAGTCTCAGTCTTGGTGGGTACAGGAGCAGTGATAAGGACGGGAGTGATGCCCCAGCAAGCGCAGGCGGAGGAGTACTTGCCAGTCCCTTCGCAGGAAGAGGCATAGGCAGGGACGGCGGTGGGAGCCTCGGTAGCAGCGCGGTACTCGAGAGCACGCCTGGCCTTGGAGGCAGGCTCATCAGGATCGACGGTGACGGTGACGGTGACGGTACTACCAGGAGTTTTTAGCAGAGCCATTCAAGCCGCGTGTCCTCGGTCTCGAACAAGACCATTCTCCAAGAGACGCCAAAGGAGCCCGGTGTGGTTATAATGGAAACATACGTGGCGTCAGGGACGATGGTGGTCTTCATGAAGTTGGAGCAGTCGGCCTGGCGGGAAGACAGAGGAGTGAGTCCATGACGGGTGCCAGTAACCTGGCGAGCGCAGTTGTCACCACCGCATCGGCCATCACGGGCGTCGACGGCGCCAGCAACGGCAGCGGCGACCAAGGAAAGAATGACGGCGGCCTTCATTTTGAATGGTTCATGAGACGATGAAGAGTCTTCTATCGAGAATGATCGGCGACTTGGTGTTGGCTTACGAAGGAAGTTGTCTTTCGGCAAGTCGATGACCGAGCAAGGGGGGTAGAGAGGCAAGAATCGACAAGTAGCCATCTCCAACCTATATATGAGAACACCATTCTACCTGTCCGGGCATTGGAAGGACCTTGGTATGGGGAAGGGCTCCATTTGATCCATGCCGTGTCTCTTGGCGGATTGCAGTCGAGTTGGCCGCATGCCGGATGCGACCTCAGCCTTTTTCAGCCTTGACTAGCCAGCTGCATCACTGTAATAAGCGTGACAACGTCGAATCCGATGAGAGGCAAGGCCGGTGTACGACCAGGCCACATAGTAAGCGTACGGAGTACGGAGTAATAGTAATAGTATCTGGCACAATAGCTGTGCAGCTGTGGTACCGCGGCAGGTCGATGTGCGCCGGCTGTTGTGGTTCTCGCGAAAAGTCTTTCCTCTTTCATCAATGCTTAGCTGCGGGGATCAGGTCGGGTCAGCTAGCCCTATTAAAAGGCGGTTTCATAAAAAAGGCGATATCCACGGTCAGTTCCACGGTCAGTTCCACGGTCAGTTCCACGGAGAATTAATTGGTGAGAAAAGAGGGCATGTGACCTGGGGCAAAGTACTGAAGACCCCTTGGTCACCACCGCCTGTTCTTCGGAGGGGCGACGAGGTCAAGTGGCGACAAGCCCCCGGTCATTGTTTTGATTGTTTTGATTGCCATTGTTTTCCATGCACATGCACTACCGTCGGCTGCGATCCGAGGCTAGGCAGCGTGTGCTGCTTGCTTCTTTGCTTCTCGTCTTCTCCACGTTCTTGGCCGTCTTGTCTAGCTGGTCGGTTCGTATCAAAGAATCTGGTAGCTGAGAGCAAGCGCGGGGGAGCCTGGGCTGTGTCAAGGCGAAGATTCTGCCGAGACAGAATTTGTACTACACCGCCTGCCGACCTGTTTGGTTTGTTGAGTAGAAGTACTCGAAGTCCTTACCCATCCCACCGACGGTTACATACTTGAGCAATAGGGAGAGGTTCCATTCAACAGCAAGGCCCTTATAGGCGAAAACGACAGCCTCTGCAGTGGCGGCAGCCGGATCGACACTCATGATATCTGCTGGAATCATTCAATGTCTCCCCACTCCAATTTAGGTGATGCACGAGACGGGTAAGAAGCAAGATATGTTAGCCCTAGTCGGGTTGAAGCCAAGAATCTGCGACCAGCGACAGGGTCCGACGTTTGACTGACGGTATTACAAAGCGACCATATAGTAGTCCCGCGTAATCAATCACTCGCTTGTCGGCCAAGTCAGAGGTGACGCGAACCCAACAGTAGCATGTAGAAGCTCACAGTCTTTGTCCGCAGCTGCCGCAGGGAGAGGCAGGCCGACGGCGTTGGAATCGAACGCGTGGATCAAGTCTCCCATGACCCTAACGTCCACAGGAGCAACCTTTCATGAGTCACTACGGCGCAGTACGAGGGCTTCGCGTAGCGCTGTCGCCGCATCATTTGTCACAGCACTTCTGGACCTATCGTAGATGCTCAAGGGGGTGGTCCGCAAGCTCGATGGGCACATCAATCAGCTTGTTCTTTCTTCTCTTGTCATGGAGCTCACACGGTCGCGTCATCCACGTACATGTAACCCCGGAGCGCACCCTTCCTCTTCGATATTGCCATGAACGTCTATCCAGGTTCGTCAGCGAACATTGATCGTAGCAAGCATCCCATCTCAAGAGAGACTCACCAAATTCAGCCGCTCTTTAGCAAAAAGCTGGTGTCCTGCCCCGGAGGTCAAAGTCTCGGGTCCTCTTTGTTGGAACATTGCCAGTTGGCCATCGCCCAGCCAAGTTGGTCAACCCCCTCCAATTGGCTTAGGAGAAGAAACGACAATTCGAGCACTAAAGTCGTAGCTCGTAAAAGGTGGCAAGACTGACAGCAGCCAGCATGCCATCCGAACCTGCTCTCTTGGGGTCTCGCAGAGCAACTCCCATTTCCCGCACACTATCAGCATATGTCTGAAGACGCTTGACCTTGAGCTGGGCGACCCTTTGGCAGATACGAAGAGCAATAGAGTCCAAAATACTGAGCCTCCCTCGCAGTCCTCGCAAAAGAAGTGTGCAGGATGATGCTGGGTGCGGCTGGACAGTGCTGTTTTTGGTTGGACTGTGCTGCTGGAACATGCTGGGTTAGATCGATTAGAATTGTCCAGTTCCTGTTGTTAATCTCTCTTCATCTGCAATCCTGCGCATTGGTGAGTCGCGTTGAGCCAGCTTTGCTCCCGCTGGTATTAACCTCGGCACACCAGACCGGCATTCCGGCATTGGCCACATACGGGTGTTTGTTTGCCGCACTTGACCCGTCAGCATTTCTGGCAGGAGAAGAAAGAGGTGAATGGCTGGTGCAGGTACGGACTACGGATTATTCTCACTGCTTTTTTGCGCCGGCGGCAAGTGCTGCAACCTTTTGATCGTCCCGGCACGCCAACCATGTTGTGGGAGAGCGGACTGCGGTGAATCGGGACTCCGGGGGATCAGGGTAACCTACGGAAAGTTGTCGATTGTTCTCATCTGGCTCCGTGTCAGCAACTTGGCATATGGATCAATTGTCCCCCGAACCCGTCTACTTACCGAGACACGCACGCGAGCTGCTCCGTGACTTCCGACGGAGCCAGACAATACAACGTAACTTCTCTCGAATGAGGGGCGGGGGGGGCCTGGCAGCCGGCAGCAAGGATTCTCCTCTCGCATGTGAGTATATCGAGCCACTTTGAAAACCATCAGGTGGTGGGTGCAGACTAAAAGAAAAGCACCTTCCAACCTCCAGTTTCGACTTTTATGGCCCACGAGAGTGCGCGCAGTATCTATTGAGTCTTTTTTATTCATCTTTTATTTTCTTCAGGCTGGACCACGGATTCGGGGTGGTCGACGACGACGAGTCGTGGGAAAAGGCAGAAAAGGCAGAAAAGGCACACCGCAGTCTGTCGGCCTCGAAATGACAGTTTGTAATTGCGGATGCCCACGTCCCATTGGGTACCTGCCGCCTGGGTTCTTTAGCAATCGAGCATTTGCATGAGCGGGTCCGCTGCTCCTTCCAGCCCACGCGCCGCGATGGGACCAATCAACGGAGGGGTCAGTTCTTGACAGCTGCCATGTTTTCCCACAAATGCCATGGCACGGTTGGCACAGGTGGCACAGGTGGCACAGGTGGTGAAGTGAGCAAGCTGGCTGGATGGGGCTGGATGGGGCTGGATGGGAGGGACAAGGACAATCCTTAATCCTCCATGGTTACCCCCTTTCTCTCTCTCAGCCTTTTTATCAACACAAGTTATTAGCCCAGACCGCTACGGCAGCCAAGAATAGCTAGGCCGGGCAACAAGGGTGATAATAGCGTCAGTTCCAACCGGACGCGGAACTACACATACATACGGACTACTCCGTACGTTAGTGCGCAACTACGGACCGCACTCCGTACCATTCCCATCAACTTGCAAGTCCGAGCTGCCAGTGAGCCAATTCCAACAAACCACCCTGAGAAAGGCTAGCAAGGAAAGGGTGTTCACCCGCAATCGGCCAAGACGGGACGAGGTCTAGATTTGGGCGTCGAGACACTCTAGTCTACGGACGTAATCCGTACTTACTATTAAGTAGCCGGATGTCAACTGCCGCCTTGGCCACCCCCTGGCTGTTACTTTGGCGTCTTTAGCCATGTCTAGCATATTAAATATAGACAACTCCGTACGGACGTAGAACCAACGCCCACGGAGAAGAGGAAAAAAAGAAATAGCATCGACATCGAGGCCAGGGCACTACACGGCATTTGCGTTGTCACTCACGTACAGTAGCATCACCGGCAATTCGGCCGTCTTTCTCCTCCCTGGCCGTCTTCCCTTGTGGTGGGGAGTCGTTGCTCCCGGCCAGACATGCCGAGCTTCTATTTTTCTTCTTCTTATTATATTTGACCCAGTTCCTGTCGGATCTTGGCTCGCCTTGTCTCGTCAGA
The DNA here is from genome assembly GCA_000729855.1 of Epichloe aotearoae. Taxonomy (NCBI): domain Eukaryota; kingdom Fungi; phylum Ascomycota; class Sordariomycetes; order Hypocreales; family Clavicipitaceae; genus Epichloe; species Epichloe aotearoae. Next base: position 20,000 of record JFGX01000160.1, on the reverse strand, counting down.
TTGGAAGCGGCTTGCTCCTTTGTCATATTCAATCCCTCTATCATCATAACCATCACCACCGTCACCGTCACCGTCACCGTCACCGTCACCGTCACCGTCACCGTCAACCTCACCCTCGCCGTCAGCAATGATCTGATGCGTTGGATCGGACGTCTTGTCGCAGGTCTGAGCTCGCGTCGCCCTCCCCAGCGGGACAAGGGTTGGTTGGATGCAGTTTTGTGAAGCGTTGCCGTCAGATCCATGGTGTCAGAGCAAGTCGTGCCCGAGGGCGGTGATGTCGATCGCGCGCCGCAGACGTTGATTATATTTTGGGTCACGGCCGCGTTGAGCGTCGTCGTCGTCGCCTTGCGGTTCCTCGGACGACATTTGAGACGACGGACGGGACTCGACGATTGGCTCATGCTTGCCACCTTGGTATGTCGTCTTTCTTTCCCTCTTCATGGATGAGAGTCCATCCAACGTCGAGATTGCTCACTCACTCACCCGCTCCCCCCCCCCTCACCGCGCAGGCTCATTATATCATGTTCGTGGCCATTTTGACAAAGGTCATATCAATCGGCGGTATCCGCCATCTCTTCTACCTCGATGAACGGGAGCGAGTTCGTGCCGTCAAATGGCATTGGATGTGCCATCCCTTTATCGTCATGGGCTTTGCTACCGGCAAACTCTCCGTGGGCGTCCTGCTCTGGCGCGTCGTCGGATCAACCACCTTTTGGCGCAAGTGGTCTCTGTGTTTCGCCGTCATGACAGCCTTCGTCTTGAGCATCGTCGCTATCGCCCTCACCTTTGCTCAATGCTCGCCCCCGAGAGCCTTGTGGGAGCAGTCCCTCGTGGCCCAAGGGAAAGCCACGTGCTGGTCGCCCACCATTATCGCAAACTTTTCCATCTTCCTCTCCAGTACGGGAATCCCCCTCCCTCAATTGGCATTGCTGAGATGAGGCTTATCCGTGTAACTGACTGGCCGACAACTTTTTAGCTTGGAATATCCTGACCGATCTTTTCCTGGCTTTTCTCCCCGCCACTTTTCTATACAAGCTCGATCTGACTGTCAAGAAGAAGCTCGGGTTATGCCTTCTCCTGGGTCTGGGCGCCACGGCCGCCGTCTTTGCAGCCGTCAAGACGAGATACCTGTCCTCATTGACCGCCCGCTCCGATATCACATGTACGTTGATTTCCTGATCTGTCTACCCCCCCCCCCCAAAGACTCACGCAGTCCCGTCACAGCAGACGTCCATTGGCCCCCAAGAACTCGTCTTACTGATCTCTTTTTCTTCTCTTTTCCCCCAGGGGAAACGTACGACCTCTACCTCTGGTCCGGAATGGAACTCTTCGTCATCATCGTTTGCGGCAGCGTTCCGCCCATCAAACCCGTCTGCGATCACATATTCCGTCTCCCCGGAGTCAGCACCGCCAAGACTGCCGGCTACGGACGCTTCGACTCCGACCCCTACTACCAAACCAGTGCATCCAGGTCACGACGCGCGGCAGAATCTGCTGGCAAGAAACCCGAAGAGGTGGCAGTTGAGTTGACCATGTCTCCTGCCGTTCGAAGCGATGCCGTCTCGACACACTCCACCACACACTCCCTGCATCCACGACGAGACGAGACGTACAGCCCTCGTTGACGCGAGGCCAGCATGTCTTGATTTTGAGTCTTGTTTTTTTTTCCTTTGCTCGACCCATTTTTTTTCTTCAACTCGTATCATAACATATGGAAGCAAGCATATACCAGGCGTTGTTCTTTCTTGTGTAACGTGGGGAGCGAACACCAAGATATGGGGTCAGAGGTCATGTCCCATCGGCAGTCTTGTCTTTGGTTCTCAAACTTGCACTTTTCTTCCTACGTTCCTCTTTTGTTCTTCGGCTTTTTTTTTTCTTTCAGCATAAGCATGGGCATGACATGTTAGTGGTGCCTCTGCGAGGGCATGGGTTTGGACAGAAAACGAACCATGTCGGAAGGGCAGCTTTCCCCTTTTTACTTTTTTCCATCTTTCAATCATAGCATCGGAGGTCGGCTCGCATATGCCGCAACGTTTTGCGTCGTCAATAGCAACATGTTGGAAGAGATGAGTTCCTGAACTCGACCATGGCAGTTGGTCCTCGGTATCTGCCCTCATCAGGGTGTGTGGAAAAAAAAAACACTCGGGACCAACAAGGTGCAGCGCAGCGTCGTTCTGAACCCAGTGGGTGCCCGGAAATCCAGAAACATCAGCTGGTCGCTCGCCTGCCAGAAGCAAGATGAAGCATCACGGGAGCGTGGCTCGAGGCTGAAGCCGCGCCGGTTCATTGGGCCACGACGTCACAGAGCTAGATAGATGCATGGATGGATGACTTCGGACCAAGGGCCAGAAGAGGTAGGACATTTTGACACTGGCAATGGAGCAGGCGAATCAGCAACGTGACAACTGGTTGGTTCTAGTGCGCCACCCCGCAGTTGACGAGGAAAGGTGCCGAGGCCGCGGGGTGGGTTCCGGGATAGCACATGACGGCTTTTCAAAACTCGAGAGAATTTTGAGGGAGGGGAATCTCTAGCATTTCCTCGTGCCCTTCTCCATCAAGCGTTGCCCGCTCCAACATGTCTGCTTCCAATCCCCCCGCCAATGGAACCACATGCATCATTTCGGCCTTCCCCCTTTGGAAGGGGGGGAAAGGGGGGGGACCATCCAAGTTCTTCACCTGCCTACTTGTTCATTCATACGCCAACCTTCTCGGTCGATCGTCTCGCGAGCTGGCGTCACTTTGTCCGACTCACCCACCCCCTTCGTGGACATTGTACCGAGATGTGCTCGTCTTGGCCTAGCACAAGCCTAGTGTGACCAGGCCACGGAGCGGCTTCCAGGCTACTTACATATTTTATTTTCGCACCGTCGGCGTAAAGAACATGAATATATACAGCGAGTCTTGTCCTGCTGGAAAACATGGCCCCTGCTTCCTGAACCGTGATATCAATACCCGCGTTTTTGATCGTTTTGATCGGCACTCGTTGTCTTTCCAGTTTTCCCGCACCTTTTCTGCTTGGTTGTGGCCTTTACATAGCCCGTGGCACCAAGGCCCCCTGTTTGAAGTTTCGAAGTGTTCTTCTTCTTTCCGTTGCCCACACTGAAGCTGATACCGTAAAGAGAGAACATGAAGCTGCAGTCCGTCTTGGCCGCGTTCTGCGCCGCCGTGGCTTCGGCCGCACCGGCTCCCGGTCCAGATACCGTCGCCGAGCCCGAGCCCGTGTCCGAGGCGGGATTCGCAAAAATCGACGTTGACCTACCTTCTGGCGGCACAATCACTGGGAAATCGCTGCTCGGGATCGAGACTTTCAATGCCATCCCGTTCGCCGACCCGCCCGTCGGACCGCTGCGCCTGAAGCCGCCGAGGAGGTTCTCCGGGACGTTTGGCAGACGCGACGGCACGGGCATCGCCCCCGCTTGTCCGCAAATGTTCGTTTCGCGAGAGAGCCTCGGCGTCGTCGGCGCGATAGCCAACGACCTCCTGCAGGTTCCGCTGCTCAAGACGGTCAGCGGCCAGGAGGACTGTCTGACCGTCGACGTGCGACGGCCCGCGGGCACCGAGGCCGGCGCCAAGCTCCCTGTTCTGTTCTGGATCTACGGCGGCGGCTTCGAGTTTGGCGCAACCAACATCTACGACGGCTCCGGCCTCGTCGCCGCCGGCCAGAAGCAGCCTTTCATCTACGTCGCCGTCAACTACCGCGTTGCCGGCTTCGGCTTCATGCCCGGCAGGGAGATGCTGGCGGACGGCAGTGCCAACATTGGTCTTCTCGACCAGCGCATGGGGCTGGAATGGGTTGCCGACAACATCGCCGCCTTTGGGGGCGACCCGAGCAAAGTGACCATCTGGGGCGAGTCGGCGGGGTCCATCTCCGTCCTCGACCAGATGCTGCTGTACGATGGCAACGCCACCTACAGAGGCAAGCCCCTGTTCCGCGGCGCCATCATGAGCTCGGGCACCATCGTGCCCGCCGATCCCCTGGACTGTCCCAAGGGGCAGGCCGTGTACGACAAGGTCGTGAGCGAGGCTGGCTGCTCAGGCACTCGCGACACCTTGGCGTGCCTCCGCGCCGCCGACTACACGACGTTCCTCAACGCCGTTAACTCGTTGCCCGGCATCATGTCCTACCAGACGGTTGCCCTCTCGTATCTGCCTCGCCCCGACGGCAAGGTGCTCACCCAGAGTCCCGACAAGCTCGTCGCAGCCGGCCGGTACCACGCCGTCCCCATGATCGTCGGCGGCCAAGAGGACGAGGGCACCCTCTTCGCCCTCTTCACCCCCAGCGTGACCACCGTCGACAAGGCCGTCGACTACCTCGCCACCTACTTCTTCCAAAACGCCACCAAGCCCCGGCTCAAGGCGCTCGTCAAGCTGTACGAGCCAGCCCTCTTGAACGGCAGCCCCTTCCGGACCGGCCTCCTGAACGAGCTGTACCCCGGGTTCAAGCGCATCGCCGCCATCCTCGGCGACCTGACCTTCACGCTGTCTCGTCGCGCCTTCCTCGATGCCGCCACGGCCGCGAACCCCGACGTCCCCGTGTGGTCCTATCTCTCGTCCTACGACCACGGCACTCCCTTTCTCGGCACCTTCCACGCCTCGGATCTCTTGCAGGTCTTCTACGGCATTGCGCCCAACCACGCCGCCAGGAGCTGCCGAACCTACTTCTTCAACTTCCTGCACAACCAGGACCCGAACAAGGGCGTTGGCGGCTTCGGCAACTGGCCCGCGTGGAAAGAGGTCAAGAAGCTCATGTGGTTCCGATGGGCATTCGCTAACGACATCCTGGCTGATGATTTCCGAAGCGAAGCAGCCGACTTTGTCTCCAAGAATCGGGATATCCTGCACATTTAGTCTTCTTCTCTCTCTCCTCCCCCCCCCCCCCCCTCGCTTTCTAACCCGATCGTTGTGAGCAAGGGGGCTGCTTTGATGAATGTGTCATGAGGAATTATTGCGTTGTAGTCAAAAATTTCAACATTTTCTTCTTCTTCAAGTCTCTTCTTTATAAACACCGTCCCTGTTCAAAATTCGTCCCGTCACAACTTGCATTTTCACAGATAGTTGTTTGCGGCCAGCCACTCCTTCAGAGAAGCAGAGTCACGCGTCTTGTATGCAGCCCGCCCGCGAATCCTGTCCTTGACCGTCTCCAGAGTTCGGTCGAAGCTCTTGGTGTCCTTGTCCTTGAAGAACAGCTCAATGTCGTCCAGGGTGGCAGTGTCGGTAAAGCTGCAGACTGACTCGCACAAAGCGGTCAAGAACGATGGGATTGCCGAGCTTGGCAACGCATGCATTCCAGTTGTTCTTCATGAATGCCCACTGCACCTGGCGACCGGTGGAGTTGCCCGCCAGACCCATACCGAGAACGTGCATGTCGGCCGCGTTATTGGCATTGTTGGGAGGCGATGCGTTGAAGTTGAAGGCAACCAGGTCATTCAAGATCTGCTCATCCTCGGCCACCGACAGCGCATTGAGGCAGAGCAGCTTGCCATCGATAGACTTGGTGGTGAACCACTCCTTCTTCAGAATGTCGACCGCACGCGCTGTGTCCTTCTTGACGGCAGCGCGCCAGACTGGGAGACGCAGAGAGGGAGGAATAGGGTTGGCTTCGGCGTTGTCGTTCCAGGCATTGAAGCGCTCAAGAGCTTCCTTGGTGATCCTGTTGGAAAGGGCGAGAGAGAAACAGGGTTAGTTTGCTTTCGGAACTTACATATCCATGAAAAAAAAAAAAGTCAAGTCAGGAGTAGAATCACTTACTCGGGATGGCCGACGGACACGGCGGTTCCGATAATGTGCTTGCGCAGAATCGTGTCTAGATAGCCCTCGTTGGCAGCAGACTCCCAGCCAACCTCCTCGGCTTTGTCGGCAATGAGCTTGAGCGTGAGGCTCTCGAGGCCCTTCAAGATCTCCCTGTCTTCAGAAAAGACGGACTTGACCGAGGCAATGGAGTCAAGGACTTGGGTCCAAACAAGAGGGTGGGTCTCCTTGCCGAAGCCCTGCAGGAAAGTCAGCAGAGCAGGCGTCGTGCTGTTGCCAGCAAAGGCCAGATCCGCAGTCGAGCCAATAATGGCAATCTTGTCCTCGGTGCTCAGCTTGTCAAGCTGGGTGGCGAGCTTGGCCAGGCGGGCAGGTGGGTAGTTGACTCGGTAGAAACCAGTGGCGCCGCTGTTCAGCTTGTAGAACTCGTCACCAATGTCGCGAATAGTCTCCTCCTTTTTCTCGAGAGATGGAGTGGAGATTCCGGGTTTGCCTTTCTTACCCTCGAGGCCGAGGGGGACCCACCAGGTGGTGGTGTCATCTTCGGGCTTCACATCGCCAGTGGACAGGAAACGGGACTGCTTGATGGAAATCTGGCCGGGCTCCTCAGCAACAGTCACTACGGGATGGCCAATCTTGGAGATCCAAGGACCCATCAGAGTGCTGACGTCCTTGCCCGAAGCCTCACTGAGGGCATCCCAGAGAGCCTTGGTCTTCGCATTGCCATAGGCATGGGCCTTGAGATAGTTGGAGGTACCCTTGAGAAAAGTGTCCACACCGAGGTGGTTCGCAAGCATGCGAATAACCGAGCAGCCCTTGAGATAACTGATGGAGTCGAAAATCTGGTTGACATCGAGAGCGTCGCGGACAGGGACGTGGATGGGGTGACTGGCTCGGATACCATCGAGGCGGAAGGCTGCCTCCATACCTTCGTTGACAAACTGAGCCCAGACCTGCCAGTCGGGATGCAGGTGGTCGACGGCGTACCAGCCAACCCACGTGGCAAAACCTTCGTTGAGCCAGAGCTCATCCCACCAGTCCATGGTCACGAGGTTACCAAACCACTGGTGAGCGAGCTCGTGGGCAACCACGTACGCAATGGCGTTTTTGAACCTAGCGTCTGACGTCTTCTCGTCGAAAAGAACCTGCGTGGTTCTGTAGGTGACGAGGCCCCAGTTCTCCATGGCACCGTGCGTAAACTCGTGCACGGCGAGCAAGTCGGACTTGGGCAGTGGGTAGTCAATGTCGAAAATCTCGGAGAAGAAGTCGATGACCTTGGGGGCATGCTCGAGAGCCCATCGGCCCTGCTCCTTGAGGCCACGCGTTGTGTAGACACGAACGGGAATCTGCTTTCCGTTGTAGCGGCGGTCGGTAAGCTGTTCGACATATTCGAAGTCACCAACAGCCCAGGCCAGGAGGTAGGTGCTCATGACGGGGGAAGTCTCAAACGAGACGAGCTGCCAGCCCTCCTTGGCAGGCCTGATGTCCTTGACGGGCATGTTGCTGAGCGCAACCTGATCGACGGGCACTTCAATCTCAAGGTCGAAGGTGGCCTTCAAGTTGGGTTCGTCAAAGCAAGGGAAAGCCCTGCGAGCATCGCAAGACTCGAACTGGGTGCTGAACATGTAGTGCCACTCACCATCACGGGGTACCGACTTGGCGGGGGCGACGGTGGGCTTGTACTTTGAGCGGTAGAAACCAGCCATCTCATTGTTGATGATGCCCTCGAAGCCAATCACTACAGAGGCCTTCTTGCTGACAGGGAGCTCTTGATCAAAGGTGATGGTGGCTCGCTGGGCACGTTCATCGTAGCTAAATTTGGTGGACTCAATGACCTGGGATGCCTTCGAATGGTCGACAGCAACCTTGGCGTGTGTGAGCTTGAGCTCGAGAGTGTTGATGACAATCTGGTTGGTGGGTTTGACGATCTCGGAGTCGATGCTTGAGACTCAGGGTGTCAGCCTCGTCAGATATTTCAAAACAGAGTCTGTTTTCTTCGGGGACCGTTTCCATGAGAACCACATACGTCACGGTACCCTGGTAGGTCCAGTTCTTGAACTCGAGGTCTCTCAAGGAGACGTTGTAGTGAGTAGGCTTGACAGAGTCAGGCAGGATCTCGCGGTCGGCCATGTTGTGAGGATTCCTTGCTCTCGCGTGCGCTGAGCAGAATAGAGATGGTATCCAGGGAATAGAGCTGGAGAGAAAGCAAGGGAAGAAGAGAGAGAGGAGTTGGCTCCTAAAACTTTGGCATCCGGATTGGTAGCAGATCAAGAAAGTGGTGCTCGTGATGTGGCGGGGCATCGCTCAGCTGCAAGCAAGCAAGCAAGCTGGCCTGCCCAATGGGAGAGCAGCACAGGGCTGCTAGTCCCCATCATCAATATCGAGATGAAGCTCTACTCCGTACCGAGGCCATCATCTTGTTCGCCTTGCTTCGGGTCAGTCGCCGCATCAGGCATGTCCATGCCGCCCAAAAGGCCGTATTACTCAAAGGGTCTTTCCGAACTTTGGAATCAGACATGTGCATGTGTCATCTGGGCTCGGTGCCTCAATGGACGACAACAGAGTACAATTTGATATGATGCAGTGCGCGGTGCGGCAGTGCACGTTGGCGCCAGAACGGGAGTAACGGGAGCAATGAGGGCGATGCGATGATGCAGAAAATTCGCGGCGTGGTGACAATCTGGTGATACCCGTTGCGCGTTGTCGTGATGGCATGAAAGGGTGTGAGAACTGTTTTGGCACTGTCTTGGCACTGTACATGTTCTCAAATCCAAATTATACACTCATTCATTCCATTCTCAAAGATGGAGGATCCGAGCAAATGGAGCAATGGTACTGACAAGACAGTCTTGATATCCCAACCCAGCAAACCCAGATGATCCCGATGCACATGATACATGAAGCCCCTTCCCGCCAATAAACGCCAAAAATAAATGCCCGCAAGCCCGTCCCTCTCCTCATTCATACGCATTGCATTCCATCGTTCGTAAAAGCAGAAAGTGAAGACAGTAAGTAGAATGAAAATCCTCACAAAGTCCCGTTCATATGCCGCCGGCATCTCCATTGCTAAGATGGGGAAGAAAAAAAGAAATGAAAAAAAAAACCCCAACCCTTCAACCCACACTTCATCAGTCATGACAAAATCTCCTTCACGCCGCTCGTTCTTGCTGCACCTTTGTACTCACGACGTCCCACCATGCTCCGTGTGCGGCTCTGTCCACGCCCCCAACTCTCTCTAGCAACTCTGCTATCCCTCTGACCTTGTCTATGAATTCACTCAGTCCTAGGCTGGCCAGCTTCTCGCCCGCTGTGTTTGCAGCCTTCACTTTCTCACTTGCTGAGCCAGAAGCCAGTCTCGCGAGAATATTGCCTCGTAATCTCGTGAGTAGCAGTCGTAGCACTGGCTCCCGTGGCTCGGTAGGGCCGTTTTGCGAGCTCATCTCCTGGCTTGCCTTTAATACTTTGGTCACCAGCGCTCGGAGATGGTTCTTTGTGACGGCTGGCATGGACCGTCCAGCTTCGAGAGCCGCCATGATTCCCTGCAGAGTGGCCTCCACCGAGGAGTGGTTGGCTTCAAGGACAGCCATGATTCGCGTGGCTTCCGTTTTCCAGGGCGAGCGAACATCCCGCTTGAGGAGGTTCTTGCACTGGAGGAGGACAGCCCCGGCTGTGATGATGCGCTGGACTGTCGTCGACACTTCGTTGATGCGGCGGTGGTCGAGGTGCAGCATTTCAGGGACTTGGTCCGCCCTGATGTGCGCAGCCTGGGTGAAGACATCGACGAGCATTTGGGCGTAGATTCTCGCAGCAGTGGGTTGAGACTTGGGGTGGCTGACGCCCTCAGGGTCGCGTTTCTGTGCTTCGGCCACTACTTTGATCGTGGCCGAGCGCCAGGCGGTTTCTGCAACGGCGAGGCTCAGCCTTCCTTCCACAATGTCGGTATTGAAGCGCTTGCTTTCGTACTGTGCAGCGGACTCGATGAGTTGCGGTGCAGCTATGCGGAGCATGTAGTTGATGTAGTCACAGAGCATGGTATCGATGAAGCTGTTGAGTGCCTCCACTCGATCGATGAGATCGCCGTCACCGAGCTTGTTCTGCACCAGATCCTGGACCTGGTCATCTCGGAACGGAGCACACAGCTTGGGGAGCAATGAGCCCATGGCCGTGAAGAACTTTTCGTAAGAGAAGTTGCCCACGATGAACTGTTTCTCCGCCATTTCGGGGTCGAGAATCTCCCCAATGAGATTGTACATGGAGTTTCCAGGTTTCAAGAGGCGCTGCAGCTTGTCCCTGATGTTTCCTGCCATGTGGATGAAGTATCTGAACTGAGATTCCGTGTCATCTTCTGCCATGGCTACCCGCATCTGCATATACAGTGGTCTTGCCAGACCAGCCTGCTGCTCGACGTATTCGTGCGATGGGATCTGATACTCCTTGTTGATGGCCAACTCGTGCACGACGACACGGTTGTCGGGAAGCAAGCCGTTCAGGCCCGTCTTCACCACAACTGGCTTGCTCTCGCTTCTTCTACCCAGAGGGGTTGCTGGAGGCGTAAGCAGTGTTTGCGAATCGGTAGACACAAGACTCGTGGCCGTGGCAGTTGCGTCGTCGCCTGCAGAGCTTTCAGCCACACGCGGCTTGGTATCCCCCGTCTGCTTCTTCGACTTGCGGGACTTTCTTGCTTCGCTGACCGCTTTGAAAATGAGCTTCTTGCCCTTTTCAGCTCCCGCAAGCTTCTTGATCCGCACAATCAACATGAGTTGGCTGTCCTGTATGCTTTGGCGGTACAACGCCGCGGCCGCATCATCTGTTGTGTCCTTGACGGTCTGGAAAATGGCGTCCAACTCGATGAACTGCATCAGCATCACCTCTACGAGAGCATTCGAGTCCCGCGACTTCCACGCGATGAATGCGTTACAAAAGACAGCATATGCTTCCGGAAGCGCATTTTCCAGGGCTGGCGGCATGGTGTACCGATTGGAAGCGGTGAGTCTGGCGAGGATGTTCTCGAAGTTGACGAGTAAGTCCTTTGCCTTGCCAACCAGATCCTGCAGTTGCGGATTTGCCAGGTCTGTGCTGGGTAGTCGATGAGTGGCCATGGCATCGCCCAGCTCTTCATCCGTCCCATTTTCATTCTTGTTGCTCAAAACTTGGTTCGGGTGGCCCAAGATGAGAAATGCACTCAGAAATGTGCGCACAGCAGCCATCTCGTCCACCGAGCCGGGTTTTCCCTCTTGTAGCCCACAGATGCGAAGTAGCCTTGCCATAATGACAAGCACCTTTTCCTGCGCCAGAAGTTCCACAACTGTATCGAACAGGGTGTCCCTGATGCCATCAACAGATAGGCCGAGACTGTTAAACTCGTGGATGATGCGCCTCCTTGAGTACCCGCGCCACCAACCTTGAATACGTGCCACAGCAGCGTCCTCGGACATGATGTCAGGTTTCGCGTCCTCCTTCATCTGCACCGAACCGTCGTTTGCCTTTCTTGCCATGACGCTCTGGCCGCGACTCCGTTTCGTAGCAGTCTTGGTCCTCAGTTCCTCCCTTCTCCTCTCCGCTTCGGCCATGCGTTCCTCGATTTGCGCACGCATCTTGGTGATCTCCTGCTCTCTCCTCTCTTTGGTCAGCTCAGCCACTTGTTTCGCTTTTCTGACTTCCTCTGCGCAGGTGGCTACAATCTCCGCCAGATTGCGATCTCGAGCCTGTTGCACAGCCAGGGCGCGCTCTTCCGACGCGGTTGGGCCACGCGGAGCGGCCTTGGCCAGCGCGGCGCGAAGACGCACTTTCTCAGCATGGGCTGCTCTATCGGCGAGACGAGCACGCCGATCCTCAAGGAACGAGGCCCTCCGCAGGTGTTGTGCAACATGCTTGCTCTGCTCAGTGTCGGCGTGAGCGGCCGCGTGCTGAATCGAAGAGCAACGCGAGTGCACAGAGGAGATGGAGTTGCGTCGTGATGAAGCGGCCGAGTCTCGACGGCGAGCGTGAGAGGGTCGGTAGAAACGAGCAGCGACTCGTGGGGGCGGCGTGTATATCTTGTTATCTTGGTCCAGCACGTCATCCTCAGACGGCGGCATGGCAAGGTCTAGATCCATGGCGGTTGCCTCGTCAGGCGCTGGTCCGTTGGACTCATCGAGGCCGCGCGACGGCTCGGTGAGATCAGCAGGGAACCGACGCATCATGGCTCCGTCAAACTTTGCAGTTCCTGCACAAGCTGGTCTGCGCAGCGACGAGGTCAAGTTCCGTCGTGGCTGTGGGTGAACGCACAGAACAATAAGCGGGGTTATCGCTGCGCTGTAAGCAGGCGGTGGGAAAATCGGATAGCGATGGGGCAACAGTTTTTTTTAAAAAAGGCGATGATGGGCTGCGTCGTTGTCTGTGTCGCAAATAAGTCGACGTGTGGCGTCGTACGAGAGCGAGGGCGAAAACGGTCGGTCCTCTTTCCTCCTTCATAAAAAAAAAGACTGGATATGGGAATTAGTCTGTCTTGCAGAAGGCGCCGGCCGCTGGCGGTCATGCACGAGCGAGTAGTTGTTGAAAATCGGGAGGCTGGACGAAGCGGAATACGAAATTGGTTGCGGAATCGTCGAAACGAGAGAGAAGCGGTTGGCCAAGACCGGTTGACTTTGTTTTATCTTTGTATGGCTTAATAGCGGGGGGGGATGGCGGATGGGGATGGCGGATGGGGGATGGAAATGGCGGACGACGGATGGATCGGGAACGATGGGGATGGAATGGGGATGGAATGGGATGAGATGGACAACAGACAACATGGACAACGGCAGATGGCAAATGGTGAACGGTGGCAGGTGCATCGTGCGCCGCCGGTTCCAGTTTCAAATGGGTGGGGCCAGACCAGACAACGCGTTGGATAAGCAAACAATATTACCTGGATGGGCTTGACGATGGGCTTGACGATGGGCTTGACGATGGGCTTGACGTTGCAAATTCCCATCTCTGCCTGCCCGTGACCAACTGCTGACAAGCCGGACACGGCTATTATGACATCAACAACGGCCCTCACGAGACAGCACACGCAAGTGACAACTGATCTGATGGGGAAGGGGATGCATGCAACGGCTGGGCCCCCCCGCATTCAGTCAAAAGTTAAAACTCACCAGACACAGCCGTGCGTGCGTGTGCGTGCAGCTGCGTGGCCATATCGGGGGCAACCAGACATCTGATCTGCTGATCTGCTGATCTGTGCAGGCTCTCTTCACACTTCACACGCAGCATGAAACACGCCGCTGGCCTCCCGCAGCTGAGTTTCACGAAAATGAATTGATGCTATATAACACTACTACTACATACGTCGCCGACGACACATTGCCACACTCGCCCTTATCGTGACCTCATGTGCTTGGGACCTGTCGGCGGCCTCCGGCTCGCCACATTGTCCCTACTGTGTACGAAGTGCTCTCCGTCTCTTCCACTTTCATTGTCTCATGCAAAGGGGCCCGGACTCAATATCTTGGTCTGATTCAACCTGAACGCCGTTCCATGGAGGTCAACTTTCTTGTGCTGAGTCGGCTTACTCCAAAAAATTTCTCCCAATGCCGTGGGCGCACCGGTGTCCGTGTGAGGGTGGGTTTGTGTATTTTGTATTTGTCTTCATCACACAGGAGGACATAGAGAGATGTCCCATAGGCCATAGGGTTATGTAAAGTAAAAGACCGAGTGTTTTTGTTGTCCATCGTGTAATGGTCAATAGTCATTAATTGCCTGTAATCGTTTGCCTTTCATCCTTCATTTCAAAGTATCCCCGGCGCCTTAGAGAGAAGGGGCGGGGCGTTAAGTCGGTCACTGTCGAACTTGCTGAAGGCTGCCGCTCCGAGCTCGCTGTGGTCCAGTAATCCCGTTTGAGGCTCCATCTTGAATCCTTTTGAGCCATTCCAGAATGGTTTCATAGCACAGCACATACTGCCGAAGCGTCTGTACCATACTCAGTCGTTGCTCTCTGAAGTCCTGAACTGTCCTTTGGATCAGGTCGACTCCATCGTCTTGCAGCCAGCTTGTGTCAACATCTAAACATTCCCAAGTCTGGGAATTGTGTCCATCGGTACCTCGGTCGAAAAATCCATGGGACAAAGCGTCTTGGCTCGTTATCGGCAAGACGAGCTCGTCCGCGTTCTCCATAGAGACATCCCCGTCCTTGTCGCGCGATTGAGTCACGGCTAAGTTGGCTTTTCGTTGACGTTTGAGCATATCAATGACACTGTCGACTGTGCAGAACGTTCCCGTTCTTCCACATCCAGCAGAACAGTGTACGAGCATGGGTCGTGAGTGGGCATCTGGCTCCGGATCGTCGTACCAGGTGACTGGAACTGAATCAATTGTCGGGGCTCTCGGGCCAACAATTGAGGATGTCTCAACTGGCATCACAGCTCGCTGCATTACATTCGCCAGTTCAACCAACGCCAATAAATGAGATGGCTGGGCTGGTGTTCCAAAATCAGGCCACGCGGAAAAGTGAAGATGTGTGATTTCCCGCATTGGTGCAAAGGGATGTGCAGCGTGCGACAGCGCGAATTTCCGAATCGTCACGTAAGGCGCATCTGAGCCTTTAGGTCCAGGCGGAGGCTGTGTTGGTGACTGCGAATTGGTTGTGGTGTTTGCTCTCCTGCGCGCAAACTCATGAGATGATGATGATGATGATGCGCAAGGCGTCGAGTTCGGATTTGATCGATGTTTATCAATGTCCAACGAAGCCTTCTTCTCCGATAGAGCCTTTAGTTTGATGGGTCCGAATTCTCGTCCTTTCCAATACGGATGGCATTTGAGTTGGCCGCCCTCACTCTCCGCCGTCAACATGACTATAACGCGCACATCTTGCTCCCAAATAACCGACCAAAAGTCCTGGTGCAACAAGGATCAGTATGACATGGCCTTGGAGGTTCAATAATTCATGTAGAGGATATAGGGGGGTCTCACTTCGAAGGTGGCAGGCAATGGGCCCTGGGTCGCAATATATCGTTTGTTGCTCCTCGATGCAGACAAGTGACTGGCATTCACATAGTCACAGAGCCCGTCACTGGAACACTGCAGTCGAACGCGGGCGTGTTCAAAAGGCAAAATGTCCTTGTAACGATTCTTGGTTCCCTTCTCGACACCAGACAGCTGAAACTTGCAATCTGATTTTTGGTTGGGGTTGAACGCCGCGTACGCAGTCCGCATGCGTGATTGCTCATCCAGTTCAATGTTGAGGAATTTGTTTGAGACTTCTTTGCCACGGTCTGCTTCTGAAGACGCACTTCGAATCCAAGAAGGCAGCAAAGGCGATTCCAGGTCTTGCGGTCGAGTAATTTCGAACTGACCCACTCCATCGGCGAGATCCATATTCTGCCTAATGTTGGAGAAGAAAGGGTTTTGATCATTTTCAAGTGTGGGCAAGCTGACACCGCCGATGACAGGTGCGAGGTTGTTGCTTCCGTCTTTGGTAGAGGTGCAGTTCTGCCCCGTGAGAGACTGCGAATTCGACCTCTTATCAACGAGTGTGGGAAATAAAGTTTGGAAAGTGGAGAAGCCGCCGCGGAGAATGGCTGTTTTGCCATCGTAGCCTTCGTTGGTAAACTTCTTGATCATGTTCTGAGCAGTGACAGCATCACGCTTGTCCGATGCGTGAGCATCATAAACAATAATCCACTCCATTTCACGCCACTTGGAGAACTGGGCCAAATCCATGTTGCCCTGGAACGTTTGCTGGAGTTTCTGAATATTGAAGGTGGCGCGTTTCAGCAAAGTAGTTGGGATGCAGAGGTTCAATGCTCCTTGAATGCGAGACTGCGCAAAGCTTTGTGAAGAGCGAATATCGAGTAGTAAGAGCTTTTCCAGACCGACGATTTCAATCAGGTTTTTGAGTTCCTCTCCGGACACCATGCCGGGCAGAGAGGCGTCCAACTTTGGAGGCAATGTCGCAGCGCGACTCAAGTCACTCATTTGTGGCGAAGGCGGGTCGACCTTTGGTAGATTCAATGATAAGCGAGAGTCAGCTGCTTCCTGACGTGGAAGGATAGGTGGCTGCGTCGGCGTCGGCGTCTCCATCTGGCCTGGGGTTTCGAACGGTGGCATATTCGTGGTATGAGAAGGTGATTGGATGGAAGATTCCGAATCGCGTTTCGAGCCCGAAGACGTGTAAGCTGAGTCGTGAAGACTGTCGCGGTTGGCCTCGCCCTTTTTTGCTGGGCGATCTTTCATAGTATTGGTAGCCTTGAGGAAAGAGGCATCGGAGCCCGTATCACTGTTGAAGGTATGCCATCTGGGCTGTCGAGGTCGTGCCGGGGTGGGGTGTGAGGTTTGCGGCATAGCCTGCGTGGTTGGGAGAGAAAACGCCATTCCTCTGTTAAGATCAGCCGCCTTCTTAAAAGCTTCAAATTCAGAGTTTGGCTCCAAGGTAACCTGCTTCGGGAGCGCGGCGGCAAACGATCTGACAGACGAACTTGGACTCCAATTGTGGTTCGCTGGACCCGACGAGTCCCTGGGATCATTGCTAGACTCAACGACGAGGCCAAAATAATTAGGGCTTGGTGCACGTCCGGCGTCTGCATTGAGAGTTGGCGACAGCATCGGTGGATAGTTTTGGCCAACTGAGTACGGTGCTCGAGGTGATGTTGCTGGCGAGGTTGTAGATTTGGTCACCCTGTGCGAGCGTGAGCCATGATTGTGAGGGTGAGGATGGTACGGAGTTCTCGCAGCAGGGGAGTGCCGCGCTTGCGTCTTCATCTTGTACTGGACTGGCGACGTTCGTGCGCCGTTTTTGGAGTCGTGCATGAGGATTTAGGATCGTGACGTCCCGAGTGGCCAGCCTGCTTTTCTGTTACAAAATCTGAAGCGATCCTGGGCTTTTTCGAGTTGAGAACTATGAAGTCATGGTTGACATGTTGTATGTTGAATGCTGGGGGCGAGGAGAAGGTGTGGAGGAGGATGAACTGCTGGCGAGCGGTAGATGAAGAACTGTTGACGTGGTGATGGAAAAGGACACAAAAGGTTGCTTATTGGCGTTGCCCCCTCGGTGTTGTGGAGGCGAGCAAACGAGATGGGAGATGGGAGATGGGTGATGGGAGATGGAGGAAGAAGGGCAGTATCAAGAGGAAGAAAAAGAAGAAGGAGGAGGAGAAGAGAAGAACGAGCTGCAGTCAACGATGATGGGGATCCAGATGCAGATCAACGCACGTCAGAGGCCCCAGAGTGGCGGTAAAGGTGAGAATGAGAAGTCGAGTGGAAGCAGGACCCTGAGCCAGGAGGGGTGGGAGGGCACGAGGGTACCAAGATACTTGACGGATTGCCTGACAGGACTCTACATCTCTGCATATCTAGAGGTCTGGTCCCTGACCGGGCCTGAAGGCGGGGCACTTGATTTGTCCATGTCCCCGTTCGTCCAGGGATCGCACACTGCAGCCACAGGGCGCGCACACTCTCTGTCGGTGGCGTTTTATGATTTGATGAGGGGGGGATGGATGGGGATGTGCGGCTCCGCAGGACGCAGGAGCAACATTAATTTTGAGAATGATTGCCGACTCAGGCAATGTGGGTTTTTTCATCATCTAGAGCACCAGACGACAACAAGTTGATTTGATGGGCATGAAGAGACCAATTGACGTGACGTTTGTCGGATCAGATAGGCGCGGGCTGGTTGCCATGGGTCACACACGAATAGATGATGCAAAGGGGGGCCGACGGCTGTGGTGTGAAGCCTTTTTGATTTGATTGCAAGTGTCATTGCACTGCCATGTCATGCCATTCATTACAAGTTACTCGATTCGTGGCAGAGGACAATGCAAGATGGCCGGAACATTGCGATAGAAGCACTGCGCTAGACGATTCACCTCAACCGGGTTCGAAAACAAAGTCGATATCTGCAACCCAGGAAATGCATCGTCCATCTGCACATCACTCCGTAGAAATGACACTAGAAATGACACTAGAAATGACACTAGAAATGACACTAGAAATGACACTAGAAATGACACTTTTATCGTCGAACAATGGTCGTCTAGGTAGATTACGACTGGTCCGGTCCGCATCTTACCTTGTCCTCCCTTGCAGAAGAATAAAAAAAAAACCGGAAGCTGGCGCAAAAGGGAGCAAAAGCAACGATGATGAGCGGGCTGTAGCGAGAGGAGAGAACGGGTTTGACCGTTATGGGCTGTGATTGCCTGGAGTGAATGGTCTCGTGTCTTTCCATCTCGCGCTTTGTACAGTACCGAGTAAAACACGGAGCACTGTGGCCTGACGACCAAACTCGCACTAGCTGGTCGCGTGTGGAAAGGATCGACATCGGTAAGCAGGGGTGAGGGGGGGGTGCTCACGAGCCCGAGCTCGGGTAACTCTAGACAGGTTGACATGTGGACTTTGTCCGTGTCATCGTATTTGTCGAGACAGCGGGAAAAAAAAAAAACACGGTTCGATACGAGGTGAACTGGGCACCGCCCGCCGACTGTGAGAAGTCTTGAGTTCCGAGAAGGGCGAGCTTGAGATTCACAGGTGTCTATCTGTCTGGTTGGATTGGGAACTTGTCACAGGCCAAGGGGCGTGTGCCTGCTTCGGAGCGATTTTTATCGATGCTGGCACACGGGGAAATCTAGAATCCTCCATGTTGTGGAATCGTGAAATGCACCAGCCAGCTTGGGGCAACCCGGCCTGCCTTTGCCTTGTCTCGTCTCGTCTGCGTCATCTGTCATCCGCCTACGGATTATTCCCACCTGCTTCGTGGCGCATCGGGTCGAGAACCTGTCGGAATCTCCAAAAAGTCCACTTTTGTCCACGGCCGGCTCCCAACCTTATGCAAAGCACCCGCTAGACCGAATGGACTCGTGTTTTTGGAGACCCCGTCGTCCATTTGTTTATTTCCCTGGGCCGAATGTACGTCACAGCAACTATATTTAAATTTGACTTTGGCGGCAGCTACACATGGACAACGACCAGCCATGTTACAGTTTCGGTTGGCGATTCTTCATGTATGTACGCTCCCAGGGCCGTTTTTGTTGATAGGGGCGGGAATTGCCGGCTGCCTCCTTTTTCCTCGACCGGAACTGTCCAGACAATGTTCGTTTCCGAGGGAGCTGTGTGATCCGTACGCCACTTGGTTTGGAGAACTGTCATAGGTCACGTGCGCAATGGCGCTATACATAACGCTACCTAGGGCGTAGACTAGCTAAATTAATTAACCTTTCCTATAATTCCTTAATAGTAGTAGTAATTATATACTATAAAACTAGAACTAGATAAAAATTCTTATATTCTTATTTATTTTTAAATATCTAAGCAGACACTAGATAAGAAGCTTATTATAAAGGGATAATGCCTCTAGTAGTATATTAATATAATTAGGCTAGAAATCCTAGATAATTAAAGATAATTAGTATACTATTTAGTAATAAATTTTTTACTATTTAATAAGGTATAAATATTTAACTACCTAGTTAAATAGGCTAAGTAAAGATTAAGGTTTTATTAATTCCTTAATAAATAGTTATAGAAAGCTAGGTAATTTACCTCTCTAATAACTAATCTAATTATAATAGTTTTAATTACTACTCTAATAATTAGTATAGGGGTAGGATAGTTATAGCTTATAAATTCTTAGCTAGTAAGCTAGATAATAGGCTATTAAAAGGATAATTCTTAGGGCCTAAGATATAGACTAATTTAATTTAATTAGACTTAAAGTAAGGCTATAGTAAAATTAATTAATACTATACTAATAAACTATCTAATTATAGTAGTAATAGAATAGTTAGGGGAATTCTATATTAGAGTGTATAATTATAGACTTAACTTTAAGCTAGATAATTAGTAAGATAAAATCCCTTATATAAAATTACCTAAGTTAAATTAATTAGTAATATTCTCCCTAGAGTTAGGAAGGAATAGTCCTATAATATACTAATTATTACCTATTACCTTACTTAATAATTCCCCCTTTAATAACTCCCTCTTTAATAATTTCTAATCCTATTAGATATTAAGTAGTTAAAGGTCTATAGAATCTAGATTATTACTAAAGTTATATAATTAGATAGGATTATAATATTATAATATAATACCTAGTAATAGGGAGTAAGGTTTACTATTAGTAAATTAGTAAAGCTAGTAATATTTACTATAATTAGAGATAGTATAGATAATATATTATTTACTAGAAGAGAATACTAGGATAAATTAGGTATTAATATAGTATATCTAGTAGGGATAAGCCTAGCTATTATTAGAAGGCTAAGGGTAATACTAGTAATATAACCACTATTATAGGTAGT
>JFGX01000159.1:0-57722 GCA_000729855.1 Epichloe aotearoae | reverse complement strand
GATAGATTAATTATTTTCTTCTATATTAATAACCTTATTACTTTATTTACTAAGGGAAAATTAGCTCTTTATAATAAATTTAAAGAAAGACTCTTTAAGAAGTATAATATTAAGGACCTTAGTAAATTATAATAGTTCTTAGGAGTTAAAATTATTAGAGATTATAAAGACTAATAATTATAGCTTAATTAGAAGTCCTATTAGAATAAAGCTATAATTAAATTTAATATAAAAGTTCTAAATTAAAGGCTAATAGTACCTATAACTACTATTCTACTTAATTTTTATAAAGGTAAGGTTAATATAAAGGATTTAAAAAGATATTAATCTCTAGTTAGTATATTACTATATCCTATAATTATCTTAAGGCTAGATATCTTTTTTATAGTATTATAACTATTATAATACCTATAATACCTAGGGCTATAGTATATTAAAGCTATAAAAAAGGCTCTAGAGTATAGTTATATATAGGTAAATCTCTTAATTAAATTTAATAGTAATAATCCTAAACTTAAAGCTTATAGTAATACTTTCTTTACTAATAATCTAATTACTAGAAAAAGCTTATAAAGCTATATTATAAAGCTCTTTAGAGATCCTATTCTCTTTAAGGTAAAAAGATAAGAGACTATTATAACCTCCTTTATAGAAGCAAAGCTTCTAGCGCTATTATATTAAAGTAAAGAGCTAATTACCTTTAAGTAATTATATTAGGAAATTAGATTATATCTTAGAGATAATACCCTTAAGATTAAATATAATAATATATAGATAATCTATTTTCTTAAAAAGGAATTTATTAAGCTTATAACCTAATTACACTATATTAATATCTATTACTACTAGCTTTATTAAGAGATTATAAAGGGAACCTTTAATATAACTTAGAAAGCTACTAAAGAGATAATTACTAATAGCCTTATAAAGCTACTAACTAGAAAGGCTTTTATAGACTTTAGAAAGGCCTTAGGGCTTATATAGTTACTAGATTAAATACTTAGTACTAATCTAAAAGAGTAGGAATTCCTAGAAGACCTTACTTTAATTAATAATAATTAGATTATTACTCTAACTAATTTAATTAAATTATTTAATAAATTATAGGAAGCCTTAATTACAGGCCTCCTAGGGGGATATGTTATACCCTGCTATAAGTGTTTAACCGCTTATAGTTATCTTAGACACTAGGACTTACCTTTCTAGTTACTTTCTAGACTTTTAGTAGATATATAGTATATTTTATATAGGTAGATTACACTCCCTATAGTATAGGTACTTAGTTATTTAAACCATAGTCCACGCCCTCTTATAGGGTAGGATAACTTAATCCATGCCCTCATTTCTAACCCTAGCTGCTCGGTCCAACAGATGCCCAGTTCCCAGGGCCTGTAGGCTCGGTTAGCAAATCAGGCCAGACGCACGCGTGCTTCAACCTTGTGGCAACGTGGATCGCCATAGCGCCGCTCCAAAACAAAATCCTTGCAACGAAGAAATACTTCTTCTCCATCTTCAGAATGTTATGACATGCAGTGGTTGTTTTCTCTTGTCCAGAACAGAAGGTTGAATGAATAGAATGGAAAGATATTCGCCATCGCCGGAATATAAGCAAACCTTCCAGCCCGGCTCATGCAAACATCATACTGGGAACCAAGGTGGTCTCCAAGCTCAATCCTCACGACGCCCAATTCGAACTCGCTGTAACGCCTACCGACACCATGCTCCCTCTTCCTGGCGGAGCCTGCATGGCTTATTGTTGTTCACCATGGTTGTGTGACTCACCTCGACATCCACTGCGCTAGGTTTTGTTACAAGTGGGATATCGTCCACACTCGAGTGCATGCCGTCAACGTATGTATATCCGCCGTCGTCTGGTTTTTGTCCCTTGTATCCCGACCACTGCCCTACGCCTTTCCCAGAGCGACCTTCACTGCTGCCGGATGGCTGCCGTGAAGTTCGGGCTGTCGTCACTTGGTCCTTGATGAGACGGATCAATGGACCTAGAGTAGGAAGTGACGCGCATATCAATAGAATCGCGCCTTCAGCAACGCCGAGAATGTCAAGATAAGGCACCGGGTCTGGGGGCAAATCGGTCAGTAATGTCTCAAGATACGAACAAGGGGGATTCGGGTGCGCACTTACAAGTAGGGTCTACCGCGAGAATGGAAAAGATTTCTCCAAAAATCGCCAACTTGTAAATGGAAACAATGCAAGCCAGGGCGCTGAGGCCCAAGGCTATTGAGACTGCGATTCGTGACTTGAGAGGCATGTTGAGCCTCATGACAAAATATATCGGGTATAACGCAAAGAAGATGTCTAGAAATGCTGAGTACGCAGATGTGAAGTAGCCCAGATTCGTCAAGATACTGACCGAAGCGCAGGACCCCGGAATGGTCATATCCCATCCTCGCTCAACAGGGTCACATTGCTTCCACCACCAAATCGACGTAGCGAGGATGCAAGCCTGTGAGGAAAACGCGAGGCCCCAGAACACAATCGTCGTTTTGATGCCATAGTTGAGAATCCTCTTCAAAATAGCAATCATGGCAAACTTTGGGAGCGAGAAGGACCAGATCAGGACGGAGCTGATGATGATATTCCATCGGTTGGCTTGGACGATTTGTTCAGGCTCCAATGCGGCCATGTGTCTCCCTAGGCCGTGGGAGGACCCGATGGTCACCAATACGCATGTTACCAGCAGTACAACAACGCAAAAAACAGTGATGTAGTCATCCAAGCCGAATCCGCCGTGCGGCCCTCGTTTCAGAAACACTCGGCAAATGACGCGCAAGGTGACAATGACTGTAACGAAAATGGACGGTTAGAACGACCGATGACTCGTTTCATTGCCCCCATGGGATGGGTAGATGTGATGTGTACAGCATCTCCTGACGCAATACACAAAAGAGGATTATGGTCGTTACTAACCGGCAGTGACGGCGAAAAGGGCCCAGCAGGCTCTATCCGCAACATGGCCCAAATCCTCTACTTGCCATGATGACGACGCCATATCGAACGTCGGCTACGTGCTGATGCTGGCGAAGAAAATGAAAGAAACCCGCCACTTCAGACAATCAATGCGATGACTCGTGTGATATCGACAATGATATCGGCATGCCGACCTTGCCTGGTGTCTCTACAGCTCAACCAGGTGAAATCGCATACATGGGGGCGAGGAGGGAATGTCAAGACGCGAGGGAGGGGACGCTCAGTCTTGAAGCACAAAAACTTCAAGGGGGGAGAACCAACAGAAAAAGAAGAAACAAAAAAGACGAAAGACGAAAGACGAAAGTCCCCGGTAGTTTCAATCAGCGGGCTGGTCCCAGGTGACAGGGCTGCTTAAAAAGGAAAAAGAAGGGCGTCACCAAAAGCAAAAGACCGGGGAATAAGAAGAAGCGAGCCAGTGGTGAGTTGACAAGGATAATGCATGAGAGTTACGATGGCAGTAGTACATACATACATATAATATAGGTGACCATCCCTATTAGCTATTGTTTCCTCCCAGTTACTCCGCAAATTCTGTTATTTTTGCATTGCTTTGTCGCGTGGATGATTCCAGTTCATCCATCCGAGTCATAAGCCCGGGCAAGTAAGTGCCGTGAGTGCCTGCGAGTGGCTCTTGATCTCCAGTGCGGCTCGGGAGGCGCGTTGGCGCATCATGATGATTGATTGGACTGGTCGAGATGACTTTTGAAAGCCCGTGGAGACAGAAACAAAAGGAAAGAAGGGTAACATGAGCTAAAACAGTCACTGACGATCGATTCCGCCTCGAGATTAGTCCAAGTCTCGTCGGCAAACTTTCTCTAGGCTCCTCCAATCCATCTCAGCCCGTTGGAAGAAAGAGCAAAGCCTGCGCACTTTCCTCACGGGCCGAGCCCACGGTGGCTGGCAATTGGGTGGCAATTCAATTGGCTGCGGAATCCCCGCTAAGCACGGACATTTTTTTCTTTTCCTGTCCCTGTCCCACGTGACTGAGTTTGAGTGCGTGCTACCCGCGAGTCTCAATGCATCTTGGATATCATTGCACCAACCAGGATTTGGCTTCATGTTTCCCCCAAATCTGAGTTCGAGTCAGTTTTCTTTATTTTCGTTCTGGTTGTATGGGCGCTATGTAAAAGTACCAAGGACACATGTCCCCCTCTGAGCAAGATTATTTTACGGAAGGGGCGCGTTCCGTGCGAATATGTAAATTGGCGGGCGCCCCCGTCTCTTTTCAGGGCTTTGATATACCGAGTGCTAGACTGACTAGACCAATATCGCGGACCTTTGCTTGATTTAATTTACCAGGGCAGCGGTTGGGTTGGACAAGCTTTCTTGGTCGTGGTGGTCGTCACAGGCGCCTTTGGTGGTGCATGTTGGCTTCTTGGTGTCTTGGCTGGTGGGCAGGTCTCGGTATGCTGAATAGAAAATGTCAACTAATCCACAACTGCAGGTTTTCGCCGTCTTCAGCTGCATGAATGATGCCTACTCCGAGATCACTGAGCGAGAATCCTTCCAACAACTCGCTACCGAGATGCGACTCTCTGTCCCTATCGCCGTTCCGCGCGACGCCATCCTGCTCCAAGCTCGAATAGGCGGTCATCATGTCTCCTCCCATCGCCCACGAAAACTCGAACAAATCCGATGAGGGCAATGAGTGATACATGCTCGAACTACTCATATTTCCTCCTATCCCTGCAGTGTACTCCATAGATATGGGATTAGTGTCCCACCTGTTCTGCGCCAACAGTTGGGTGGTGGAGACAATATATGAGGCCTCGGAACTTGACGATGAACGATTCGGTAAAGAATTGCCTGATCCTAGGAGTTGATCAACGGGAGTCCGAGTCGACTCCCTTAAAAAAGGATCTGATAAACAGTGTGGTAACCCTTCGGAGGTGCATGTACCTGATAGAGCCGCTCCAAGGCTGTGTTCGAACGGGTTGCCGGCCTGCAGCCTTGATAACAACCTCTGCCGTGTCTGGTTCATCAACAAGGCAAGTGGGCACTGCATGATTTCGCCACAATTGTTCAAGAAGCAAGACTCATATTGCTGGTATGAGGCTTCTATAACTGGCCAAGCTCGGTGGACCAATGGAATATCGATGCACGTATTGCATTCGGCTATCGCAGTGGAAAGCGCCAGCCACGGGATAGTAATACACCAGCGAAATCCCTCGCCGCGTGGATCCGAGTACATGAGCTGGGCTTTCTCGAGATTGCGCAGGGTTCTTCATAACAAATCGGTGTCACCACCACGCAATGGTGATGGTGAGTATGCCGGGGTTTGGACGCCTGGAGTCAATTGGTAAGGGAGCAACTCGGAGAGCCGCATGGCAGACACGAGGCATTGTGTGCTATGCCATGTGAACCAAGCATATGACGATGATTCGGGGTCGCAGAAATGCACAAGCACCAGTGCCTGTTGCTGAAATTGACATACTTTCGACGCTGCTCTTGATTGGGGGAAGCGGCCCATGCCGGTGACGAAGCACCACTGGTACTCCTGGACACACCGTCAAGCTTTTCCGGTTCGGGAAAGTTCAGCAGCCGCCCCGCTACTTGGGCGCGGTATGTCACGAGAGCAAATGTGGTCTCGGTGAGCTCCTCTTTATCAGGAAGCTGCTCTGAGGTGGAAAGATCAAAGTCGAAGTCGTTAATATGGCGAACCCTGGAAACTGCCATTTCGGCCTCCTGGTGGCTGATGAGTGGTTTGGTGGATTGTGCAAAGGAGGCTTGCAAGTCGACAAGACAGATTGTGAGTCATAACCGCAGTCTCATTTGTTGGTGGAAGAACGGCTCTGCGGCAGTCCCGTCGCTCGGCTCTTGGTTCAATCCCATGGCCATTGCAAGTCTGACAGCCAGGGCCGCCAATGTCCAAACGGCAGTGCTATTTTCTCCTGATCTCCTGCCGATCTAGGGAGTAAACGATTCGTCAGTTGGCGTCCGTGGCATCGCAGTTGTCTACAACAGCACTTGAGAACTTACCAAATAAAGAACAAAGGACTGGAGGACGATCCTGTCCCGCGTCATCAGTAAGCCAACTCTCTCGATGGCAACTTCGCATAGCCCGCGGTACGTCGAGACAAGATTGGACTTGGTCGTCTGGAACATGGCTTTGCATTGTTCCTCGGTCAATGTATTGGCAGCAGCATAGCATACAGCAGATTCGAGGGCTTGAATGGAGGTGTGGTCCTCCGGGTAGCCCAGATACCTGTCGCCGTCCAGCATCCACTTGCTGAGTGAAGGTCTGTGTAGGATTTTGATAATGGGATCCACGTTCCGCAGGTAGACACTGCAGAGTTGTGCTATGCTCACTTTGTCCCGGTGAGGGCTCAGAAATTTGATTTTTCTGGAGTTATCCCACCCAAGCAAACTTAGGCAGTGCATGCCATCTCTAACGTGGTGCTTCTGTCCCAGGTCGTCCATATTGGCGTCGCTGTCGTGAGCTTCGCCGAGAGGCAGCATTTCAGGCGCTGTACTTCTGCCATCCTGCGTAGTCAAAGATCGCGCCAGTTGTGTTTTCAATCGAGAATAAAGAGAGGCTGAAGCCTACTCCATGCATCAAGTCTGTCCAGAGTTGGCTGGATTGCGGAATGCAGGCGCTCTCATCTTGGTCACTTCCAACCGAGAAGGGGCTGGGCAAGCTTGCAGATGCAAATGGTGAATCATGCGTGAGCTTAATTGAGCGCGTAGCCTGTGTTGGGTATAGACTCAGTCAGCTTTTGTGTTGAAGAAGCATGATGGAAATGATGGAATTTCCCAGGTTCTGATCCGTGGTACGTACCGCACATGGGCACGGCTGGTCTACCCCACTTGCCAATGACACTGATGAGAGTATGCCAGCCTGGCCGTTGACGGACAAGCCGATTTTCTGAACGAGGCTTTCCAGCCGGCGGATTCGATCCGTCAGATCCTGATACCAAGCGTCAGCGCAAGCGATTTTACACAGATCGGTGCGTCCCGTTGATGGCCGTACATCGAACTATTATTCCTTTTGCAGTCTAATGCACAAGAGCAGACCAGACACAGGGCCAACAAGGTCACAGGAGGGAGTCGGAAGGGACACCAAAAAGCGCATGATGGAACCGTCACATTGAAGACATGGGGTATTATTGTTTTTCGAGGGCAGCAAGCAACAGAAGAAATGGATGGCATAGTACGGAGTACCTACAGAGTCTCTTCTGACTTTTTGGTTCAGGTCATCATTCATTTCCTCGTCGTCGCCGCCCCGTACCAGCGTCTCCAATCGACCAAGATGAGATGCAAGATCGATGCCGCTGGCCAATTTTTCAACGAAATTCGATGGGCAGGACGTGCCTGGGCCTGGGTCTCCGTCACTGGTATTTCGTCGCCGATTTTAGACGGAGGAGGTGTTGTTGACTTGCAAGATGACATGTTTCGAGAGCGACGAGCATGCCGGCCTCTGGGTCGTCGTGGACGGTACACGGGTACACAGGTTACTCTAGACAATGTGCAATTGGTGCAAGGATCGAGTTTGTCGCATTTGAGCTTGCGATCTCGACACAGCGCACAGCTGAGTTGCGGAACTGCTCTGTCTTTTCGTTGCACTTGCCGTTTCGTCATTGCCACGTATGTCCAGCACTGGATGAAGCGTCAAGTTGCAAGGCTGCTTTTGAGCCCTTGCGGCTGCCTACCGGACAATCAGTTTGCCAGCAGGCCTGACGTTATATACTCTGTCGCAATGAGTAAAGTACAACAAGGTGCTTGGATGTCTAGGGCCTTGACCGGCCATTATTTGGCCCATCGTTTCTTCGTCTCGATGCCATAGGATGGTGCAAGTTCATCGACTTTGAAGCATCCCCTGTAATGAATCATCAGTTCCCCGCGCCACAGCCGGCTTGCAGCAGTATGGGTAGCATAGATACTACCTTGGATCCCAACCGAATGAACTACATGATGCCATCTTCAGGGTCCTCTGTGCTTGGATCGTTGTTGCACGGCCGTTATGCCAGGCAGTGCGAAAACAGCGGACAATCGGCCCAGAGAGAAAAGAGAAATCACCAGTTGCAGAAGCTGATGAGCGCAGGGAGGCCACCACTTCACTCTTCGTCCCCTCACAAAAGGTGCTTTCTATGATGAATGTCCTGGATTCAGATCCGAATTTAGAGCCACGCATGCTATTAGGTGCAGGAAAACCATGGACAATTCAGAACACACCGCGATGGGTGGTGTGGAAATGATCGATCAAGATTTCCCCATCTGTCACCATGCAGCTACCCACACGAGTTGGTCTGCAGTGCACAGGCGGGCCCATCCATACGCTTTGGGCCTTCTCCCGAGACGATATGATGTACGATGATGACGAACGGATCTCTGGATAAAGAATGAGCTTCAATCTCATTCAAGCACACTTTCTCCTCCATCCCCAGACGGAACCGATGGGTCCTGCCCGATTGGTGCTACGACCGACATGTGGACGGCAGTGTCGACAAGACTGGCACAATGCCGCATCAATAAAGTCAGATACTCGGCAAGACTCCAATGCCACACACAAGTGCAGCTGCGGGCGGTCGCAGGCGTTCCCGCGGGCTGGGCTGCTTTCAAGTAACAGTAACTTGGCCCAACACACGTCAGCTTCAACTTGCAGCGCCAGAAGAAATGAAGTTGGCGGACGTCATTCTCTAGAACAGATGGGGATTTTCTCGCGGCCTTTCCATCCCAATTTCTATGCTTGCAAGGGTGGCAGTCGCTCCCGCTCATGGAAACCAGCAACCACGGCTGAACTTTGTATGCAGACTTCCTAGTAGAGAACGTTTAGTGTCGTAAAAGTCTGAGCATGCATTCAGTGGAGTCTGGAACCCTGCCCTGCCAAGCGGGAACACGATGTTCTGCCTCGGTCACAACATCGAAACGTCAGATCCGAGACCGTAGTTTGCGTGACACAGCTGGGAATATATACGTGACACCGCGCACGGCTCAAAACAAAGAACAAAGTTGCCAATGCACTAAAATACGAAAAATCACCACAATATGGCAAATTCTCAACGAGAGACGCGCCAGGTAATTACGCATGGCATAACAATGTCCAAAACCTCGGTTCAAGACAACTTGAGTGACAACAGAATCGCACTGTTAACTGTTGCCAGCTCGCAAATTTTGTTTCGGCATGTGGGTCGCAGTAGGACGAGGCAAGTTGTTGCCATGAACAAAAAAAAGATTGAACTTACCGCGGCCTCCTCGCCTCCTCGCCTCCTCGCTTCCTCGTGTGTACATGTAGTGCGGTTCTAAGTGGAACGGGGAAGCCGATGAGAAGCGACGTTGCGCGGCGCTGTGAGTGTGGACAGGAAATACGGGCCATCACCCATGGCGATGGAACCATCAACTCCCCTCTCCCCGCCTGTGGAGGCGAACCAGCGTCCAACCAGCGTCCACGTCGGCCAACTAAGCCTCCCTGGGCAAAAGCGCCCGCCCTTATCGCGGTGCTTGAGTCGGGTGTGTCGTCAAAACACTCTTTTTCCACAGCTTCTGGAAAGTTGTGTGGCTTCCTTCATCCAACCCCTCGGCACGTTGCATCGCGGCCCACGATTCGACCAGGATCAGGAAAGCACACGCCAGCGGGCATCGATTTCTGCAAGAAAAAGGCCCTCACCAGACCAGGTTTACCCGTTTACCCGTTGACCCGTTTCCCCGGTACTCGCCTGCCAAAGCAAAGAGAGACGGGATTGATTGGCTGCATGTTTGTGTGTTTGTCAGACCGAAGTGTTCGGTGCCTGCCGCGGGGAATTTAACGATAAACGTCGGCAAGACTTTGTGTGGATTGCCACTAACTGTACGGAGTATTTATGTATGGATTATCCTAGGCTTAGTACTCCGTAGATGATTGGAGCGAGATGAGGAAGCAAGAGACATTGCCCAGACGGCTGCCGGCAGAGGCTGGCTTCAAAGCTCGCACGGGGCTTGCGCTGGCAGACTTGGCAAACGTACTGGACGGGAACGCCCATATTTATTACTTACTACGACTTACTACGACTTACTACGAGGCGCGTGATATTAATAATAATAATAAGCCGCCACCAGACCTGCCATTCCCGTTGTCGCGTGATGGCTGAGCGCCGGTGAGCGGAATGTTTGGTTTGTCCAACAGCGTCGTAGCCACTCCAGCTTATCTACTAGTTTACCTACTTACTGGTCGTGCCTTCCGTGCTTGGTCCCCTCCTCCGAGTAGCTCCCCCGGATGATAAGCCTTTCTTGTTAGTCGGGCAAAGGGTGGCAACATAGAAGTCTGCTACTCCGTACAAAGTGAGATAATTACCATGCCGGCTGCTTAAATATCTCCCCTCCTCGTCTCCCCCATCCCTCCAAGTCTTCTTGTTCCCCTGTCCTGCCGCCCCCCCTCGCCCGCGTGAGACAGACAGACATACAGCGAACGGTCGCCGTCCTATCAACAACCGCTACTATGGCTCAGAATCACGAGGACGTGGCCGCCGAGTAAGTCTTCTCACACGCCCATCGGCGCAATGAAATTTGTTTGCTAAGATGGGGTTTTTTTTTGCTCTTGGTATAGGCTTCACGAGGAATTCAACGAGCGGGTTCCCAACCGCGGCACCGACCTTGCAGGCGGCTACATCGGGAAGGCTTCCGTGGATGAGAAACGTGATCTCGCCATCACCGATAACGAATCTGGCCCTACTGCCGATGGCGAAGAGCCCAATGGCTACGAAAAGAGCACCCTGCGCCGTGTTGGCGAGAATCTGCCCGCTTCCGCTTTCTTGATTGCCATTGTCGAACTCACTGAGCGATTCACCTACTACGGTGCACAGGGTCTATTCCAGAATTACATCAGCTACAGCAAAGATGGTCGCGATGGCCCAAAGGGTCTGGGTCTCGGATCTCAGGCCGCCTTCGGACTCAACCTGTTCTTCCAGTGGCTTTGCTATGTAACACCCATCTTAGGTGCCATCATCTCGGATCAATACCTCGGAAAGTACAAGACTATTCTTGTCTTCTGTGGTGTATACTGGGTCGGTGTCGCCATTCTCTGGACCACATCTCTTCCCGTTGCCATTGAAAATGGCGCCGGCCTCGGCGGATACGTCACTGCCATTATCATCATCGGTTTCGGTACTGGTGGTATCAAGTCCAACATTGCCCCTCTCATTGCCGACCAGTACCAGCGACGCACAATGGCCATCAGGACCGAGTCAAGTGGTGAACGGGTCATCATTGACCCTGCTATTACCTACCAGCGAATCTACATGGTTTTCTACTGGTGCATCAATGTTGGAGCCTTGTCATTGATGGCCACCCCCTTTATGGAACTGCACTTGGGCTTTTAGACTGCCTTTCTCCTGTGTTTTTGCATGTTCAACGTCGGCATCGCAATTCTCGTCCTACGGCGCAAGTCGTATGTCATTCGACCACCGCAAGGCCAGATCATCACGGATGCTTTCAAGGCTATCGGCATGATGATTACAACCCGTACTATGGATGGTGCCAAACCGTCGTGGCGCGCCCAGAATGGCAAGTCCACCAATGTTGCTTGGGATGACCATTTCGTCGAGGAGCTCAAGCGTGCTCTCATGGCTTGCAAGGTTTTCCTCTTCTACCCCGTCTTCTGGGTTTGCTACGGACAGTTCTCCAGCAACTTTGTTACCCAGGCTGGCCAGATGAAGGTCGGTGGGATGCCCAATGATTTCATGCAGAATTTCGATCCCCTCTCCATTTTGATCTTTACACCCATTCTGGACAAGGTCGTGTATCCCATTCTGCGAAGACGTGGCATCGAACTGCGCCCTATCGCACGCATCACGATCGGCTTCTTCTTCGCCTCGCTTTGCTTGGCTTACGCCGCCATTGTACAGCACCTCATCTACAGTGCAGGCCCCTGCTACGACGACCCTCGTGGCTGTCCAGCGGGTACCCTCGCAGATGGCAAGACGGTGCCAAACAATGTTCACGTCGCCATCCAGACTCCTGCATACGTTTTTATTGGTATTGCCGAGATCTTCATTTCTGTCACGGGTCTCGAATATGCCTACACCAAGGCCCCTCCCAGCATGAAGTCTTTTGTTCAGAGTCTCTATCTCTTCACCAACGCTCTTGGCTCTGCCATTTCCGAAGGTCTTGTTCCAGTTGCCAAGAACCCCAAGTTCGTCTGGATGTACACTGGCGTTGGTGTCACCGCTTTCATCACTGCATGTGTCTTCTTCGCTCTCTTCCGACACTACGATGCAAGAGAGGAAGCCATGTATGCTCTTGACCGCGACGTCCCTGCTCTACCGCTGCCCAGTGAGACAGACGACAAGAAGGAGGAAAAATAAGCAGATGGGCAATACTACGGATCGAGCCAATACATGATGAAGCCAATGTACAAATGTATATATGAATTTAGCCCAAATGAATTTAGCCCAAATGAATTTATGCCTGATGGGTCTTGGACACGATGCCACTGTTCGTTCACCTTTCCACGAAGCATTTGGAACAAGTCGCTGTGATGGCTTGACGAATTGGTTCATTTGCGCACCGAATATGTTGCTCATTTTTTTTTTCTCGAACCCATGTACTTTCGAATAGGGTGAACCATGGCAAACTCATCAGAGCACCCACCTACCTGTCCGTCTGCCTGAGCGGGGGTGCACCGAATGTACATCTGCATTAGCCGCGGACGGTCCATCATGTATCGAGATGGAGAGCGATGCTCACCGGTCGGACATCGGACATCGGGGCAGCGCCACGTCGTGATGGACAGTGTGATTCGGCAAAGGAGCGTGTTCTCGCACTTGATTGGCGCACTCTGTATCACGTACGACTGGCACGAGTCGGCCGACTGGTCCGGATGGACGCTTTCGTTCAACAATGTCTCGTCTAAACTTGCCGTTTCACAAGCGGGAGCGTTTATTCCCTGTTCATTCCCGAGCACGTTCCTGCGTGACTCCCGCTCGAGCGATGCCGTGACGGAACGAAATTTGTATTGCGGAAACGCCTTGATGCTCTATGCTCTATGGTCTTGAAATACATGGTCTCTGTAAGAATGTTGACTCCCGGATGAGCCCGGAATAGGAAACAAATAGAGGGAAAGTGAGCTGAAGAAATGCAAGGGACAATCCAATGTCGTGCTTGTGAGAATAGGGCTGTGGGTAGAGATGTCGAGCCAGTGAGGTCGCGCTTCATCTGCGCTGCTGCTCTACGCTTCTTTACGGAATCTCGCATTTCATGTAAAACTTGTTACGGGGAGGAAAATCACTTGTCACGGCCAAGTCGCTCTTCGTCATCTCGTACAAGTTCATATGCTGGTCGGAACTGGGTGCCTTCGGCGTCAATGGCCAATGCTGGGTTGGGTCTCGTGTTTTTCACTCCGCCGAGGGATGAATAGCCCTGCTGGTAGAGGCTGCAAAATGAAAGATTCAGGCGCAGAATGAACTGTTTTGTTTGTGGCTGGGTCAGCTTCAGGGTGCCGTGTGACTGCGCGACGTGGCGCAAAAGGGGGGGGGGACACTTCTTGCTTACAGTCCAGATATCCGCATAGTGCCAGTCAAGGATGGGATTCACCCGCATAAACTGCGGCCAGTCTTTGTCTGTCGGGGCAAATGCGGCGAGGAACTCGCAGTGTGGATCGGTCCGTCGGGTGCCCATGAAGATGGCTTTCACGGACGGCTGTTCGGCTTGGTATGCCTCGAGAGCTCGTCGCATTGGCAGCGCATAGCGTGTCAAGTCAAGGTGGTATTCTTTTGTTGTCGAGGTCACGAACTCCTCGACTTCGGGAAACGGATCGGGCGGTGCGATGTAGATGGCTCGAAGTGTGGGCGGCACGTTCTTGGGCGGGCGCGCATCGGCGCGATTGGCAGTGGTGGATGTGGATGGTTCGTGGATGGCTGGTAAAGAGGCTAGGATGAGAACGAGCAAAACCAAGCAGTCTTTGCCACCATTGTAGGACAACGACAGCTCTGTAGGGCTGGGGGTGGTGGTAGATGGTAGAAGTTAGCGCTGGGCCGCTGTCGCAGAGGATGTTGTTTGTTGGTCTCGTTGGTTTCGTTGGTAGGGACAGGATGGGATGGCCAGGATGGGATGGCCGAGGTAAAGGAGAAGCTTGTTGGCGGGGCTCTTCAAGGACGCGGGGGAAGCTGACAACTTGGCGACCGAGTTGGCATAAACTCACCCGTAACGACGCAATGCCTCCTGCACAAGCTCGATTGAAGCGCGTGCCTGCGCTTGTGCGCCCGTCAAGGCTCTGTCGTCGTCGGACGGCTGCTGGTCCAGGAAGGCAATGACCTTGCGACGCAGGGTGAAGCAAATGTCTGGGAGGGGGCGGGCGGCTGCCGAGGTTGCGGCTGGCGCGATGACATGGCCGTTTTGCGTCATAAGGTGCGGTGCTTCCGAGGGCTGGGGGAAGGCAGGCGTTGGGGCTATATCGATGTGTGCAAGAAGCACGGTTGCAGCAATGTTGGCGCGGTGTTGGTGCGGTGTTGGTATGAATTGAATCTGGAAAAGAAAGGAAGTACCGGGATCGTCGTGATGCAGCGCGGGAGGAAAGTCATCGAATCGAGGGGTTGGAATGGACAAATACGTGTACGTGTACATGTATCTGTACAGTGGGCATACGGAGCGCAGTGGGCGTGCGGAGTACAGTTGGTGCATGCTCCGTGCACGCGTGGACCCTTGATGACACTGTGTACAACTTTTGGCCTGTCACTGTATGCAGTCGAGGGGCCCACTCCACGCCAAGTTTGTGGGAAACCGCTGTTTTTCATGTTTCTCTTTTGACATTTTTTCTACATCACAAGCCACCATGTCCAATTTCCGATTCATCTCCTGGCTCGGTGTTGGTACACATACTGCGACGTGAAATGGTGCCCGGACGTAGCCAGGACGGCAATTGCTTTTTCTCGCTTTCGTTCAAGCATCTGCACTTGGCATGCAATGGTACCGTAAGCTGACTGTGTTTTTCGAGGACTAGAGGACTAGAGGACTAGTGCTGTTTTTTTCATTGGAGTCAGATCCGTGGATGCCGATATCCGTCTGATGGCGATGGCGATGGCGATGGCGAAACAACGCCATGACCTGCACGGCTCCAATTGTCGTCAGCATGGATGGAATTAGCTCGAACCTTTTTCCAAGATAGGTCGTATTAGTACGCAAGCATCTTACTGGCGATGCGTACGGGCCGCCCAGGTAAGCTGCATGTATATAGCTCACCACCATACGGATTACTTGGTCTATACTTTTTTTCCTACTCTTTTTTTTTTTTTTTTTCAATCCAAGTCCAGTCCCATACAAAGACCAAGACCATCACAGCCATGACGCTCCTGCCCAACTTCGGCACCTTCCTAGTTGCCTCGCTCGGCCTCCTATGCGGCGTGCAGGCCTCGACGACGCCATCGGCAGGGTGCGGCAAGAAGCACGACTTTGTGGGCCAGACGAAAGAGTTCAGCTTCCAGAGCAGCGGCGGCGAGCGGACATACAGGATCCATCTGCCGTCCAACTATGATGCCAAGACGGCCAAGCCACTGCTGATTGCGTACCATGGGAAGGGGAACAATCCCAAGAAATTCGAGGGCGAGACCCAGTTCTCCAACGAGAAGATTAATCCCAACATGATTGCTGTGTATCCCGCGGGTATCAATGTAATACGCATCATGATGCTTTTTTTTTCCCGTCACCAGACACAATGTGGCAAATGCTAATGCGGTTTCTTTCTGCGCAGGGCGCCTGGCAAGGAGCATCCTACGCCGACCCCAAGGTCAGCGACAAGGTCTTCACCACGGATCTGGTCCGGCGCATCAAGGCCAACTACTGCGTCGACGAGTCCCGCGTGTATGCGTCGGGCCACTCCAACGGCGCCGGCTTCAACAACGTGCTCGCCTGCTCGCCCGACCACGGCGGGCAGTTCGCGGCCTTTGCGCCCATCTCGGGCGCATTCTACACCAAGTACCAGAGCGATGACAAGTGCCACCCTGCGCGATCGCCTCTGCCCATCTTCGAGGTCCACGGCACGGGGGACACCCAGATCCCGTACCAGGGCCGCGAGTCAGGCGGCAACGGCCCCCTTCCGCCGATCCCGGCCTGGGTGAGCGGATGGGCGAGGCGCAACAAGTGCGACGCGGCGAAACCCAGCGATCTGGGCAACGGGGTTCACGACGACAGGTACAAGTGCCAGGGGGTCGCCGAGGGCCTGGAGCACATCAAGGTGGACAGGATGGGTCACGGATGGCCCAAGCCTGGATCACAGCTGCAGGATGTTTCGACCAGGGTGGTGGAGTTCTTGAACAAGCACCGCAAGCCGTGAGTACATGAGCGACTCGATGGAATGTAACATGAAGTCAAGACTTGAGCTTGTTATATTGGTATATTGTGCGTTGTGTTAGAGAAAGGCTCTGTCAGCCGAGGAGGGAGAGTGCCCCGGCCGTACATAATAAAGCTCCGCTGCTAATCAATCTCGATCTCATAATATTCCACAAGTCCCCCTTGCGCGATGAGTGTACTAATCCCTGTCTATTCTTTGCCGCCGGTACGAGACTAACGGCAAGTAAGCCAATCGTGTGACTTCCCGCGCCTTGGCGTAGCGCTGAGTAATGAGGAAGGAAAGAAAATACACTAGTAGTACCATACGCAGGCGCGGTCTCTCGATTATGTATGTATGTAGTAGTTACCACTTCTTCGTGACTAGGCTTGAAAACAGAACAAACCAGTTTTCTTCTACGTGTTTTACTATGGGTTCCATCATGGCAGTTTTTGTGTTAAAGGTCATAATTTATTAAAGTCCTTCTAAAATGAGGGAGCTTACAAGTATAGAAATGGGATATACATCCGTTTCGTGATAAAATAGGTGGTTACTCTTGCATGACGGAAAATTACTACTTGCGTGTTCCCAAGTACATCGTTCGTAGACAGTTGGCCTTGTGTGCATGATTCGTGTCTTAGGGTTCACCGAAATATATAAATACTACACGGCAGGCTCATTTTGTGTTTGACCGTTCGGCGCGAATCAACTGGCATTGGCACCCTTTTCCGTCAAAGAAAACCCATACATTCGTTTGAAACAAGAATTAAAAAAAATGCGCTTCTCCATCATCGGCCTCCTCTTGGCGGCGGCCGCGTGCGTTGTGGCTGCCGAGTCGGACGAATACGAGGTCAATCGTAGACCGGATAGTTTCTGGGACACCATCGTCCGGGGCGATGAGGTGCCGATCATCGTCCCGGGCGCCGAGGTACAGACCACCAAGAGTCAGAAGCTCGTCGAGAACCGGCTGCACAAGTACCACCTGAGGTTGCGCAGGGGTGACCCGTCCTGGCTGGGCATCGACAATGTGAAGCAGTACAGCGGGTATCTGGACAACGGGGACACGGACAAGCACCTGTTCTACTGTGAGTTGCATGTCTGTCTGGTCCAACCTCTGACCGGATCCCATCAAAGGAAGAATGCCATAATGATTGGAACCGAACACAGGGTTCTTTGAGTCCAGAAACAACCCATCCGAGGACCCCGTCCTGCTCTGGCTCAACGGCGGGCCCGGATGCTCCTCCCTCATCGGCCTGTTCGAAGAGCTCGGCCCGTCCACCATGCCCGGCGAGGACCTGAAGCCCGTCAACAACCCGTACTCGTGGAACACAAACGCCAGCGTCATCTTCATCGACCAGCCCGTCAACACGGGCTACTCGTACAGCAGCAACCGCACCGAGACGACGGCCGCCGCCGCAGAGGACATCTACGCCCTGCTCACGCTCTTCTTCCACGAGCTCCCCCAGTACGCCAAGCAGGACTTCTTCATCGCGGGCGAGTCCTACGCCGGCAAGTACATCCCCGCCATTGGCAGCGAGATCCTCTCCCACAAGAATCCCACAAGAACCGCCTCATCAACCTCAAGGGTCTGGCCATCGGAAATGGCCTCATCGACCCGTACACCCAGCACAAGTACTACCGCCCCATGGCCTGCGGCGGTGGCGGCCACGAGGCCGTCCTGCGGCCCGCCGGTTGCCAGCTGATGACGGACATGGAGCTCAGGTGCAGGAGGCGTATCAAGGCGTGCTACGAGGACGGCAGCGCCTGGACCTGTTACAGCGCGCAAAGACACTGCGCAACCATGGTTGGCGTGTATCCCGGCAACCCGTACGATATTCTCAGCCCATACCCATATAGTATTGAAGCTTCCAGTAAGACCGGAAAGTCCAGCTACGCGACCAAGTTCCTCACCCGAAAAAAAGACCAAGGAGGCGTTGGGGGCCGAGGTTGACGTCCGGTACCACAGGTGCGATTTTGGCGTGAACATAGACTTCAACCTCAGCGGCGACTTTATGCGGCCTGCACACACCTTCATCCCCGGTATCCTGGCCGAGATCCCCGTCTTGATCTACGCGGGTGACCTCGACTACATTTGCAACTGGCTCGGGAACAGAGCCTGGGTCAGCGCCCTCGAATGGGCCTGGCAAGTTTGATTTCAACTCGGCGGTTCCCAAGGAGCTTCGTGTCAAGTCTGGCAGGAACTATTGCAGTGTTCGTTCCGCGCGGGGCCTCGCCTTTCATACGGATTTACAACGCTGGCCATACTGTGCCCGAGTACGAGGGCGAGGGATCGCTGGACTTTATGAACAGATGGATGGGCGGGGAGTGGTCCAAGTAGATGTGCTCGCCTATTTTTTTTTTTTTTTTTTAACCCTCTCGGGGCAAGAGTGGCTGCGCGTAGAGGCGATGTGTGTTGAGATTATGTAGATCGAGAATATGTGCGTACATGAACATGTAATCATTTGAATATACCTGGTACACGCTGGAAATATTTCGAGCTTGACGGTTGCAGATATGCCAATTGTTGCACCGTTTCTTCGCAACGCACCAAGATCCATTCTCCATTATCCGTCATACAACGCCACATAACCACCCTAGCAGTGGCAGTCACCGTTGCAGCAAGGCTTGGACACATAATTCACCGTCAACTGGCCCTTGCTCACATCGTTGCCCGGCTGCGTGGGGATCGAGCCGCACTGCCTGCACTTGTGGTTCAGCAGACCCTGGATCTGGTCGTACGCCTCCTTGGCCGTGCCGGATGCGCCGCTTTGGTAGAAGGCGCAGATGCTGCCCTGTTGGCCGTGGGAGCAGGCAATTTGCTCTGCGGGGGGGGGGGGAACACAAGATGTGTTAGCGGCCTGGAAGAAGAAGACGAAGCGAAGAATCGCGAGTATACGTACGGCCGGTGTTGAAGCGGCGACCGCCGCCACCTTCGGCAACGATGATGCCGATCTGGTCGTGGACAACTTGCATCGAGGCGTCGTTGAAGTTGCAGAAGCCGGAGCCGCGACAGTTTATTCCTAGTGCTGCGGCACTGGTGATGAAGAGTGTGAGGGATGAGAAGTGCATTGTGAGCTTGGCTTGGCTTGGTTCGGGGGTTGATATGTTTTCTTGTGTGGACGATGATATGAAGGATAGGGACTTGGGGATTCAGGGAGAGAGGAGGGCGGCATCAGGCTTTTTTATGCTCCATCTTCTCTTCCCCGGCCGCGTCTATTCTTGTTTATTTGTTCATGACGGGAGGATGCCGTGCTTACAATGGAACATGGGGAACTTGATGGGGCGCAGAAAAAACCCGCGGTACACACGACAAAGGAGGGACGTGTAGATGTTTGGGTACGTACCGGTACCGGTACGAAGCCGCTTCTCGAGTTGTACATGCCGCGTGCCCCCTTTTGGGTAGGCCAGGACCAGGTAGGTTCACGAATCACAAGTGACGAGGCTCTTTGGGAGTGGTGCGCAGAATTTCCACCAATCGCCCTGGCCAAGCGGCGTCATAGACGGCGAGACCCGCGATTTTGGTGACGTGGATTCTTACATGCTAAAATCGTGGGAGGGGAAAAGGGGGCCAGGCACAGAGCTAAGAGCTTCCTACATGGTTCGGACGGACGAGCTCCAAGTGGCCCCGGCTGCGGCGGAGCAGGTGTAGAATCTGATGTCTGGGAGGAATGTGAGGGGGAATGCCCATGTGGCACATAAGCACACAACATTTCATTTTATTTAGGTTCATGCATATCTTCAACACGT
Source organism: Epichloe aotearoae (assembly GCA_000729855.1). Classification (NCBI taxonomy): domain Eukaryota; kingdom Fungi; phylum Ascomycota; class Sordariomycetes; order Hypocreales; family Clavicipitaceae; genus Epichloe; species Epichloe aotearoae. The sequence goes on along the minus strand of JFGX01000159.1, from coordinate 37,756 downwards.
ACCCGCTTTTCCCCACCGCATCACGTGCAAGACGATCAATCCACTTGTACATGGTGGAGCCGCGGGATATGATGCTTGGCGCTTCCTTACATAGATAGATCTGATAAAGGGGCCCTTTATGCAGATCTGCGGGTCGTTCTCTGATGCCCGAGGGCCAGCATTACCACTTTACTCTCGTCGCTCGTCCAGGTAATGCAGTGGAGATGGAGAAGACGTGGTCATGAATCATGATGGCAACAGAAAATATCGATAACATCGCGGTGGGGCTTTGAATCCCATGGTCAATTCCAAAATCGTGTCAAGTCAAGTGACGACGTCACACCAGATCTACATGTATAGATGGGGCTACAACAATACACATTCCCAAACATTTCCAACCGCGTTGTATAAACCCCCCGCCTCTTTTACTCCCCCCCAAAAACCCCCCATTCCTTCCCTTCCCATTAACAAGCGCCTTGGCAGTGAGGGTCGCTTACAATATTAACGGTCAACTGTCCCTTCTTGACGTCGTTGCCAGGCTGAGTAGGAACGGAGCCGCACTTCTTGCAGCCGTGATCCAGAAGTTGTTGGAGGAAACCAGACGTCTGTTCGGCAGTGCCAGTCGCGCCGCTCTGGTAGAAGGCGCACAGGGAGCCAGTGCAGGCGATTTGCTGGCCGGTGTTGTAGCGGCGGTTTCGCGGCTGGATGTTGTCCACGATGGCCTTGAGGTTGATGAGGTTGCCGGCCGCGCCGTCAGAAGGGCAGAATCCGGAGCCGCGGCAGTTGATGCCCAGGCCGGAGACGGAGACTGCGAGGGCAGCGAGGGATGTGAAGACGGTGGATTTCATATTTATTTTCTTTATTCTTCGCGAGATGGATGTACGTGGGGGGAGGGGAGGGATGTATGAGGTTGACTGGGTCGTCGAGGATGAAAGGGGGGATCCGGGTGGTACTAAATATGATCTGAGGTTGTGTTTCCGCAGACACTACATACTTGCCGTATTTACCATAGGAAGCAGTGAGCAACGTATAAGTCCCCTCTCAACTAGTGCAGCAAGGCTAGAGAGATATGTGATGCCACAGACTAAGCCTTTCATGCACCGACTGTCCGAACAAGCCGGGCACTAATTACAAGTCATCTCGTACGTCACGCCTTGCGGCGTAGAATCCGTAGCGCTTAATATGACGGACAGTTCCAACAATCACGACGTAGGTGGCTCATAAGCTCAAGCTTACGTGCATTTCCCTTTTTAGTGCCCCCGTCCCCAGTGTGGCGTTGGTAGTGCTGAGCGCAACATGTCAGGGACGAGTTCGTGCTCGTGATCTGTCTGCAGTTGCGTTGTATTGGAACCGTCCGCCAAAAAAAAAATCAAAAAAATCCACTGTAAGCTGAGATGAGACATGTCTACGTCTGGTCCGTTGAAGTCAGCTTGCTTGTGAGACAAATAGATGGAGCGTGTGGAGAGGAGCGGAGGTAGAACCGAATCTGACTGTTTTTGGTGCGCCAGGTCTTTGTACCAAAAATGCAGTCTATCCGGAGGGCCGATGTAGATGTACTTCGAAACCAAACAGAGGTACTTGGGCTTCTGTTGATCATAATCCCGATGAATGTGGAGGATGAATGGATCCTTGCTTCACCATTCGGGCTGCGGCACAATCTTTCTTGGGTCATCATTCTATGCTCAAGCTGCCTTTCGAACCTGGTTTCTTCGACCGCGGCTTGCCTTCTCAGCTTGTCTTCTCAGCTTGATACATATGCCCCAACGTATATAAGTCTTCGCATCCGGTTGGGTTTCTCCCTACTCGCAACCCAAATACACTCTCCCAGATTGCCTTGTCTTGTCTTGTTCTGTTCACTCCCTCCATATCAAATCAAACACGTCCCTCAACCGCCACAATGGTCGCCTTCGCCATCGTCGCCACCCTCATCTCCAGCGCTGCTGCTCTCGGCATCAACTGCCGCGGCTCAGGTGGCTGCACATTCAACGATGCCCAACTGTCCGACGTCTTGACCCAGGTCAAGCAGGTTCAGGCCCAGGGCAAAGGGAACCACCGCTACAACACTGGCGGTAAGTATCTTCCAACACTGTCCTCTTGTTGTCTTGTCCAGATGATTTCTTGATTTCCTTCTCGCACACTGCACTGGGTTGCCCGGCTTGCTAAATCGTCGGCATCCAGTCCAACTCGCGTGCGCTCAGGGCAAGTACGCGTCTGTATGTGCCTTTTATCAGAACGGTGCCAGCGGCACAGCCAATGACGCTGCTGGTCAGTTGCAACGCCTCATTGACCACGGTTGCGGGCAATGCGGCTCAATTCCAACTCAGCCTGGGAATGATGTCAAGAAGGGTCAGCTTACGGTCAACATTGTGAGTGCCCCATGCTGCAGCGGCAACTGTGCATGCCCAATCTAGGAGGGCGTGCTAGGTACGAGACGTATGTAGATAGGAACAAATTGTACTCCGTAATGAAGCGAATTGAAAGTCTACCGAGACCTGCCGGACGGACAGAGAACGTGATGCTAGTACGCGCTTGTTGTTGTCGAACTTTGCGGTTTCATGTCTCGAATTCGATGCAAGTTGCATCACATAGCCATCTGTCAGCCGATGCGGCCCTCATCTTCTGCAAAAATGGCTGATGAATTGCGTGTTTCTTCCGCTAGCCTGTCATTCCGCTAGCCTGTCATTCCGCTAGCCTGGTGTCGATATGTCGATGTGTCGATGTAGAGCGGGAGGCGATTGGAATTGTTGGTGTCGTTGCGGTGCTACCCCCCTCTGCTAATCAAAATCGTTTCCAACAAAATCCGCCCGACATGTACATTGAAATGCAGAGAGCACAAAGGAGGCATGCATCCATGATCCGAATTGCTATCGTATCACGTGACGTGTGAGCCTCAATTGCGTGAACCGTAGAAACGACGAACTGGTCAGAGCGGTCCTGACTGGCTGTCGTCTGATCGTCTGATCGTCAGCGTGTAGCATCATCAGTTGCTGTGGCAACCCGCTCACGGTGTTGAGTGTTGGGTCTCCTCCCGGCTAAACAGTGGAGAGGACAGCCGTGGCACCACAATAACGTGAATCTCGTTTCTGTCCAAAGTCTTGTCTCACCGTTCGCCTTGCTCTCTCTCTTGTTCGCCGACATCAAACTCTGGAAATTCTTCAGCCGCCCTCGTGGATGGGATCGCTTTCGGGCGCAACATTGACGACAGACACGCATATCATGAATTTGTTGTGTCAACGTCCAGCACCGCATTGCCACTCGACGGATCCGCAGAACTAGTAATAAACAGCTGCACCGAAAACATCGGTACAACTTCCAAACCCCCCCGCGCAAACACAAAACACAAACGGGGGCATCTGAACACACATACCAGCCAAATTGGCCCCATCACCCATACCACGTCTATACGTTTCATAGTATCTGTTTGCCGACTCGGAGCTTTTTTCTACGGGTCCGTTCGCCCATTACCGTTGCCGATTTGCGCGACCAACAACACGAGCCATGGACACCAGCTACCTGGCGAAGCAGGTCAACAGCAGCATATCGCAGCTGCATGGCTTGTTTGACGAAATTGGGGTTCCTGATCATGAGCGCGAGGCTCGAGAGTCCGAGGTAAGCTTGGGCAAAACTGCGCGCTGCGTCGTCGCATGCTTCAACATCAAAACTTGATCCGGATATGATACTGACGTGCGGCACCGTGCGGCACCAATACGTATAGCTCTCCGCAGCTCTGTCAGAGGCTTTGAACAGCCAAGTACGGCTTGTGGCGGCTGAGAAGAAGGAACTAGTCGATGAGGCAAAGAAGATTATCACAACTATTCGCCAGATGGAGGCTTCCCTCGAAGGTCACCAGCAAAGAAGAGGAGACTGTCAAGATGATCAAGAGTTCAAGATCACATATCCCCTGAATCGTTGCTTGCAAGGTTTGAGAGAGAAGCATATTCAAATTGGTCGGCTCCATAAGGAACGGTTCGAACAGGTCAAAAGTAGGTTGCCATCCCAGTCATGCAACACTCGCATTTCTTCCTGTCATTCGACTCTAGATCGCTGACATTGTCTGCAGAGCTTGTCGAAGCTCTCGAGTCTTACTCATCACATCTTGAGCCAACTTTTGTCCAGGTTGCGCTGCCGCCCTGCGGACCGAATCAGTCCATCCCTCCCACTTTCGACATCTCCAACTCCTACGTCGAGCGACTGGACGCTGAGTTTACTCGAGTCTATGACGAATACACGCGGCGCATTGCCACAGTGCAAGCGTTATCTGACCAGGTCATCCAGCTTTGGGTAGAACTTGGCACACCTCAAGCTCAGCAGGATGGCGCAATCGTCAAGTACTACAGGGATGCGCCTGAGCAACTGGGTCTGCATCGAGAAGATCTCGAACGCCTCCAAGCGAAGAGAGATGGCCTGTCAGAGCAGAAGAAGAATCGCGAGAAGAAGTTGCGCGACCTTAGGGCTGCTGTCGAGGCCTTGTGGCTGAAGCTCGGTACTGACGAGGCGGAAACCAAGACATTCTTGAACCAAAATCGAGGCTGCGGCATGCGGCAAATCAATGAGTTCGAGGATGAGTTATCCCGGCTTAACGAACTCAAGAGGCAAAACTTGCATCTCTTCGTTGAAGATGCGCGCGTCAAGCTTCAGGAGTTGTGGGATTCGCTGTACTTCTCCGAGGACGAAATGCTCGAGTTTACGCCTGCATTTTCCGATGTCTACAGCGATGCTTTGCTGGAGGCCCACGAACGCGAAGTAGCACGACTCGAAGCACTCAGGGAACAACGTGCTCCCATCTTGGCCCTTGTAGACAAGCACAGGAGCCTCGTCAAGGATCGAGATGACCTCGCTGCATCAAGTCAAGATGCCTCACGGCTCATGATGCGCGGTCAGAAAGGCGAGAAGAGAGATCCTGGCAAGCTGCTGAGGGAGGAGAAGATGCGCAAGCGCATTGCCAAAGAACTTCCCAAGGTGGCTGCTGAAGTACGCAAAATGCTCGAGAAATGGGAGGACGAGTACGGCCGTCCGTTCTTGGTGTTTGGTGAGCGGTATATGGAGGACCTGGAGCCCGAAGGTGGGAGGAAGGCTGGCCAGGCCTCGCGATCCAAGACTCCGGCAGGACCACCACCATCAACAGTCAAGCCTCAAAAATCCGCGGGACTCCTCGGCAGGGCCAACAGCGCCAAAGCTGTGCCCCCTCGCTCCATGGCCAAAACACCCACGGCGACCAGTCGTACTGTGACCAAGAAGCTACAGTCGCCAGGCAAGACCAACGCCGCCGCTGCGGCTGGCCGGGGTAGTCCCTCGAGGATACCTGCTCGTGCGCCTCTATCCAACCTGAAGCATGGTCACAACTCGCCCGAGCGCCCGCGACCAGAGTCCCGCGGCGAGACTCTTCGGAACGGCGCACCCGCTCGCGCTCCACCACCAAAGATGCGAGACTTGAGGTCTGTCCCTGAGTTACAGACGCCGAAGAACCCCTTTAAATCTGCGGGAATCGAATCTAGCATCGTTCGGCAAGTTGAGCCGGAGGACGTATATCATGACCGTCCACACACGTCGAGGGGCATGCGGTCCAACTCCAACCCATCAAATCACGCCCAGCCACAATACTATGAAGATGTCTATGATGACCACTACGATGACCGATGCGATGATCGCTATGCAACCATCCGAGCCCCTCGTTCTGGGTTTCCACAGCCACTCCCTCCCCGACAATTGTCCAACACTTCGCACACCTCAACGGCCATTTCTGGATCCGAGAACTGGGAGACGTACGACGATAACAGCGAGCCCGAACGAGATGCCTCAGAAGACTACTACGCCAAGCTCCGCGCCGCGCGGGGCAAGAGATGCGAGCCTGAGCAAGGCCACCGACCCCAAAGTAGTCAGGCCAAGCGCCTCAGGGGTGTACCAGGAACTCCATATGCTGCTCCACCTGTCATGATTGACCAAGAAGGCAACCGGATCATCTCAGGTAGTGAATGGACGGACGAGGATATGTTTTAAGCCGAGGTCTTCGTCCAACGGCAAACGAAGCCCCGACTTTACAAATACACCAGCAGCACGACGCGTATTCTTATACAACTCTGTTGACCACGACTGAGGCATTGGTTCCCAGTCCTGAAAAGGATTGAACGGGGCCACCGGGCTGCGCCTATACCTAACTATGATCTCGTTCTTTTCTCTGGTTTTCATATTTGACAAAGGGGGAAGGGGTATGCTGCAAGAATGGTGTTTATATTGAAAGGGCGAGCTTGTCGAAAGCGCCGAGGGCCTTGCATATTGGGGCGAACATACAAATGCTTTGAAGACTTTTATGAGTACTTGGAAACAAATGGGAACTGAGCGAATCGGGTAAGCCTGGGAGGGCAGTGTTTGACGGCGTACGGATCCGTATTGGAAATGGAAAGCTGGCGTCATGTGGGTTCTTTTTTGCCTTGTGATCATTTGGTCATTACTCTTTGTGTATATTTGGCTACCAAGGCCGTCTGAACGATGTTGTCTCCTGCGTTGTGAAAATGTTGACCAGCGCGCTGCTTTGATCTTGATGTGTCGTGTCTGTGAGATAGATGCCAGTGCATAAATAATGCCAGAGTGCCAATTTACTAAAATTAGTGTCCAACAAAGTCTGGCTTTGTCTGGCCTTGTCTGGCCTTGTCTGGCTTTGTCTCATCTCCACATTTCTTGACCTTCCACTTTCCCCGTTGTTCCGAAACGTCCGGTCCCAATGGTTTCTCTGGGTCAGCGGCCACGCTCATCAGGGTCATCTGGCATCTGCAGATTCATTTGCAATCTTGTGTCAGGGCCTGCATTTAGTGTTGCTGCGGAAAGAATCGATTGATTCGACCCCTCACACTCGTTTAACGGCTGTCCTCTGTTTGATTGTTCTCCTTTTGTTTCCCTGCGACGGCAACCAAGCTCCCCCCAACGCTCTCGCTCTCGAAACCTCGAACGCGCGTCTCAACCAAACCACGACAAAAATCCCGTCAACGCCTCCCATGTCGCAACAGCCTTGGTCTTCCCGCCGATGAATCATGCCGCGCCATCTCGCTCTACTGGCTCGCCGGACGATGCCGCAGTTGCTCTGAGAGGAGCCTCGCTGGCGTTCCAGCGGAGTCCTGCCGCTGGAGGATCAGCTTCTCCGACGACGACATCGTCGCTGGAGCTCTCTCACCTCCGGGAAGCGGGGGGTTCTCGGACGTTCAACCGGTCGAGGAGCCCGCATAGGACGGGGACGAGTTCTTCGAATGCGTCTCATGCCCATCATGCCCACGCGTACGATGCGGATTCTCCGGGTTACCAGGCCAGCCTGGGCGCGGCCCGACTGCACCAGCTAAATGGCAGCTCGCCGTTGCAACCGCCCGCCTCGGCGCAACGCCTCGATCCCAAGAATCCAAGTTTCATAGCGGCAACCCTGGCTGCCAGCAGGAGTGCCAGCCCGAGTCCGCTCGTTCAGACGCCGCGGCGGAGGATAAGCTTTGGGGCCGCCAATGCTCTTGCTATTTCGGTTCCGGGCGATGCCGTTGACTCGGAGAGTATCCCTCCCACGGGGAACTTGATTTCTCTGTTTGAACCGGGCCGGGAAGCTGGACCCCCTTTGAGGAGGCCATCACCACCGCGCTCGTCACCACTGGAGGCCGAAGAGCGCTTGCGGGGAGAGAAGCGAGTACACGAGAAAAAACCATTAGCGGTGTCTCCCACGCCCTCCCCTGCTTCTTCTGCTGTAGAGGTCGAGGGATCGCATCTTTTGCCGTCTTCGGGGCTCCCTACACCGCCGCTGAGAAGCTCCGAGAAGATCTCCGCGATGCCCATGCCGAAACCAAAATTGCCGCCTCAACTGTCGTCACCGTCTCTTCAACATGGTCACCACAATTCACCCAAAGTTCAACCCCAAGCTCCTCCTGCAGGCGGAAAGCCAAGGCGATCTGGCCCGTCGGCGAGCCCTGCTAGACTACCTGAGAAGCCCGCGGCAGCCAGGCCACACAGGGCGCGGCCTCCAAGCCCTCCCTCAGTTGTCAGGGCATCCACACCAGAAGTTTTATCACCCAAACCCATGAGGTTAGTCAAGAAGCATACGTTGGCGCCGCCAGTTCTGAACAGTCCGCCTCGGAACAGCAGTCCGGACAGATCAAGCCAGGCTGCATCTTCACCTTCTCCGGACCCCGAGAAACGCAGCCCTAGGACCAACTTGCGGGCGCCCACGCCTCCAAAACCCAGAGGTAGTCAGAGACTTGTCACGAGTCGGCCTACGAGCAGGAGCCGGCATCGTGGCAACTCTGATGATGCCCCTGTCATGCGTAGCAAGCCTATAACAGCGTCGTCTCGAACTGAGTTCGGCCTGCCCATTGTATCTCGTGCTCCTCCACCACCGCCTCTTGCGGCAAGCAGGAAGACGACTCCTCCGCCCCTCCCGGGCAGAAGAGGAGACTCCGTAGCCAGCGCGCCGACTTCGCCGGTGCTGGGGCCTCGGTCCTCACGTCGACGACGCCTGACCACAACCTCTACCAGCAGCAATCTTCCCCTCGATACTCTCACCAGTGCCATGATGGCCAGCTCTCTTGCTTCGGCGAGACTTACACCGCACAGCACAGGCTCGTCGCTTCCGCCACCGAGTCTGCCCAAACGTCAGAAATCCCCTCGGCTGCTCCAAACGCTTCGACAGCCTCAAAGCCATGAAGACGAGGACCCGGAGCGACCCAAGATTGCTCATCGTCACAAACTATTTAGTAATAAACACGCTCATCACGAGGGGGCTCGAAAGCGGTGGCGCGACCAGCTCACACAGAGAGAACGGAAACGCTACGAGGCAGTCTGGGCGTCGAACCGAGGCTATCTCCTCGACGGCGATGACAGCCCAGCAACGGACGGCATGGCGAGCGGGCTCAGCCGCATCAATTCAGAGTGCGTTGCGAACGTGGTGGTGCGCGAAATCTGGAAGCGTTCTCGACTGCCGCAGGACGAGCTCATGGAGGTTTGGGAACTCGTTGATCGTGGACACGTCGGCAAGCTTACGAGACAGGAATTCATTGTGGGCTTGTGGTTGATCGACCAGCGTTTGAGAGGGAGGAAGCTCCCTGCCAGAGTGTCGGACAGTGTGTGGGTTAGTGCCATTGGTGTGCGCGTCCTTCAGCCAAAGAGGAAGTGAAAGTGAGGTGGGAGAGAGCATCGCGTGATATGTATGATACCCCCCTGGCTTGGTTTGCTTGACAGCAGATGTGTTTTGTGGCATCGCGACCAGTTGATAAATAAGCTGGTATTGTTGTACGCTGCTGCACCGCACTGCACTGCATGGCTCATTTCTGCATAGTAGCGGCGCATGGCTGGTGCATTTACAAAAAAGAAGAGAAAAAGTTGTAATTTTTCTGTAACATGACTCGGTTGAGTGGCGGGGGAGTTTTACGGGGTGGGAAATGGTGGATGTATTTTTACATGGTCAGATGAGTGAGGCCACTGGTGGACATTGTGTGTGACGCTGCTAATCCGTACGTGAGGGTTTTATCTTGTTCCTTTTCCTTTGTCCGAGTGCGATATGCCCACCGCGCCTTGTGGTAATAGTTTGATCTTGTTCCGATGCCATGACCAACGATGCCTGTCCATTGTTGATTTCACCCACCACCAGCAGCGCCAACGACCCTGAAAGATGCCCCGTCCCGTTGCAGACACGTAGAATGGCGGAAAATGACAAATGAAAGAAGCTGTTGGCGACGGATGGAAAGTCATTTCTGTGGGTCCAGAAGAATCGTCTTTCTAATGCCTGCTCCTTCCGTCTCCCACCGTTCCTGATCGGAAAACTCGATTCTTTCTTTCTAAATTCTCGGTGACTACTTTGCACGCGGGGTAGTTTCTCGATCCACGAACGTGGTCTCCGACGGGTCACAGGTATGCGCGGTGAAGCGCTCTGGAATGCCGTCATGCTTTTTGAAAAAACAACATGCCTAGATGCTCGACTTGCTGGGACGCCCGTTTCGTTGAGGAAGGAATTTCGAACCATTTGTGGTCCTCGCCATCCATCGCCGTCAAAGTAATGAATGAGACCTAGTGATCCTGCGCTGGCGTTAAAGGGGCTTTCCTGTGAAGAAGGCAGACTGACGAGACGACCCTGCGTTCAGATGGCCAAGCCCATGGCGGGTGATCAGGTACAAACGAGACCTTGTAGGCAATGTGAGGCGGAGCGTCCCCAGCGTCAGTGGGAAATACATCTCGTCAGAGAAGAGCCAGGTTTGGCTGTTGTGGTTGATTCGCCGTCGGGGTCAGCGTTGGAGCGTTTCCCGGCATGGCTGGCGAAGAAGCGCTTAAACGTCCACCACCCGCTGCTTTGACATGATGCGAGGCTTTTGGCGATTGTGGGATTTTTTTTTTGCCGAATCTCTAGGCGTCCTCCACTCGCTCTGGTAATTAATTCCGCGGACGCCAAATTGACACTGCGAGAGTTTCATCAATTGGCAAAGTGAAGCGTTGATTGTTAGGAATCGTTGTTGCGTCCGTTGCCCGTCATGTCTCGGGACTCGGGAGTTCTACCCGACCCCCCCCCCGCCCCGACCCCACTAATGCAATTCGAGATCTCGCTCCATCGACGCCTTTGCCACCAATTACATTCCATGTGGGGGGGGAGAAGCCTCACCGAAGCTGGTTCTTGATACAACGGAAAAAGGAAGCTCTATATCAATGTCCTTCTAGACGTAACATTGAAGGCAAGATTATAGGAGGAAACTTGCTGACAAACGCAACCAAGGAAACATGGTGCCTAGGATATAAGGCCGCGATACCCGACAGAAACCGCCAGAAGACAAGATCAAGAAGAGACAAAAGAGGTAATGAAACAAGAGAGACGTGCGATATTTATCATTCATTCGTCCTTCACACATCAGTCATTCACACATCGCGTACCGACAGATCCGACACAGCTCCATCCTCCGGCCCCCTCAATCAGCAATCTTCCTCAGAGATCCATCTTCTTAGCAGACACTGTCGCCAACGTCAACAGCCCCTTCGATTGACATGGTCAACGTCGTTGCCAATCTGTTGCAAGGGACGGGAGCTGGAAAACGAAGAACACAATGGTCTCTCGTCAGCATCACCCAGGCTGGTTGAAGACCATCTTGGCTGACAACACAAGACCACCACCGAAACTGTTTGCCTGGACTCCCGCCAACCTCGACACAACCCCCTCGACAAAACGAGGAGGAGCCGACGGGAGGAGCGGCACCCAATCCGCGGTGGATTGGGCTGCGGCCCCGAATGGCACCAAAGCAGACCTTGATAAGCGGATCTTCATCCTTGGCGTCGGAAACATTGGCAGACTGTATGCAAGTCTCTTGGCCAAGCATCCCAACCCTGTTCCCATCACCCTCGTCGTGCATAGAAAAGAACTTCTGTCCCAGTGGGTGGCAGGCGAGGGTGTGCGGCTCACACACCACCGCGGGAGCGGCAGGACGCCTGATAAGAACAAGGATTTCGATATCGAGTGGTGGACTGAAACGAGACCGCAGTGCGGTCCGGTGCGGGAGGTGGCGGATGGGGGGAAACTGCACAACCTCTTCATATCGACCAAAGCGTCGGCCGCCATGCTGGAAGCAGATCGTCTCCGCCGCTACCTTGATAAATCCAGTTCCCTCGTCTTTGCGCAGAACGGCATGTCCAAGCTATGGCCTCCGCATGGTCCAATATACGTGGCTGGTCGATATCATGCGGGAAACGCCCCCAACTTCTCAGCATGCGTCGTGAACCACGGTGTGCTATCGACAGGGCCCTTCCAGAGCACTCACACGGCTCCAGCCGATGCCTCCATTGGACCTGTCCTCTGGACCGCGAATCCACCGCTACTACACACGCGGCAGCAGCAGAAGCAGCAGAAGCAGCAATCCGTTCCCGCCGATGCTGATTTCTTCACCAGCTACATCGCCGCCACGCCCCTGCTCAACACAAAACTAGTGTCCTCGGGTGAACTATGGCTACTCCAGCTGGAAAAGCTCGCAATGAACGCCGTCATCAATCCCCTGACAGCCCTGTTGCGATGCAAAAACGGGGACGTGGTTGCAAGCCGCGATCCGGAGGACCCCCTGGTACGCGTGCTGGACAAGCTGCTCGGGGAAACAAGTGCCGTGCTCCAGGCGCTAATTAATCATGACAGCAGTACGGACATTCTTGTCTCCTACATGTATGCTCAGCGAATCCAGAATCCTCCCGATTCGGGAAATCACCATGACCAGGGGAGCAGTCTTGCCAGGGTCCGAAGTGAGCTGACAGAACGCTTTTCTCACCCAAGTTTGAAGCTTAAGCTCTACACCTTTGGCGAAAAAGTGGGGGGGAATCGTAGCTCCATGCTCCAGGATGTAGAGGCAGGCAAGAAGACTGAAGTCAGGGACTTCAACGGCTGCATCGCTGACATGGCTGATTTCCTGGATACCAGCCTAGATGTAACGGTCCATCGTGGTCTGATCGATTTAATAGAGAGCTGTAAAACCTTGGACAAGGAAGAGTTAGCAAGGACGCTGCTGTAGTTTCGATTCAATCAAAAGAGCCCGACAAAAAAAAAGGAGAGAGAAGGGGTGCGGATATTAAAGTGTTTGCGTCATTAATTACTACTTTCGACATATCTAACTAGGTATTGTATTATAGGCATCCTCTCCCTCCCACCATAGCGTACAATTACAGCACCCGATCACGGAGCCGTGGGAATTTGGGGCTCCAGAAACGCCACTCCTTGTGAGTTCGAGTCGGGTCGTTATTGCCAGGGGCCCGAATGTTATCAGATGCCATCTGTCATGCCAGCACATGCAGCCTCTTTGTTTGTCTTGTTTTGCTTCTTCTGCTTGTCTCATCTTGAAGCTCTCTGGTGAACCTTCCTTTTGTGCAGAGAAAAACAATGCCCCCCCCCCTCCCCCAATGGCCGCATGGATTGTGTCCAGATTCAAGACCCCTGAAACCACCTTGTTTGGTGTCTTCGCGAAGTGGAGGACTGCGTTGGAGCAATGTTCTTTTATTCGCGCCACGGTCGATGTATCTGGGGCAGTTCGATTGTCTCTGATTCTTCCTGGCCCGAAGCAGATCGCGGTGACAAGGATTGCCAAGGGGCATCGGGATCCTCTTCGCCCATCATTTGCATGGTGCGCTCACGGCAGGCGGCAGGCGTGAAACCATTTCCTACTTTATGGGCTACAATACGCCACTTTTCGGTCTCGTAATCCGCAAGCGCTGTTCGTAATTTGTGATCCTAAGGACGAAGAGGGCAATTCAATCAGTCCATGGTTATCGATAAAATGTCTTGGTTATCGATTCTTTCTTGATTGATATGCAAATTCTCGCAACCCTCCAGTAAAGAAGGATAGTTCAACCAGACTTTAGAAAGCAAAACATACCATTTCATCAGTCCACTGTGTTGTTTTCGCCTTTAATTTTGTACAATATCTGACTTGCAGAGTCCCTGAAGAGCGGCCGGGAAAGAAATCGGCAATCTGCTTCCATGTCAAGTTCTTTTGCTCCTTGAGCTCTATGAGAAGTTGGTCATCTTCGGCTGTGAACTTCAGTTTAGGGCCGCGTGGCCGAGGTGCTGGTGCCGGCATGCCCGCTTGCCCGACCATACTGGGCGCTCCACTGCCGTCTTCTCGCCGTGTGAATTTTCCTAGGTGACCGAGATCAGGGAGGTGGTGATGGTGATGTTGCAGGTGCTGGGTTTGAGTTTGGTGGGATAGGCTGTTGATGTTGGAAGAAGCGGCTGCGGCTGCGGCTGCTTGCCCATACGCGACTCCAATCGGATTAGGCGCCATAGCTTCGAGGCTGGGTTGGCCGAGAGCAGATACACTAGTCATGGAGATCTCAAAATCATCATTTCGAATCCTCTTGGCGCTGTTTGGAACAAATGATCCATGTCCTTGGTTCGGAGATGTAGTGGAAGGGTACATTGACGCTGTCAGCGACGTCGCTGATCCATACGGGATATGAGCGAGCCGGTGGCCGTTCATGTGGGAGGTGTCTAGTTGCATTGTCGATGTAGGCGCGTGCGATCTCGGTTGTTCATGCGATTGCTCAGATAGCCCACTCCGTGAAGACTGTTGCCCATGCGGCGGCTCCGGCGAAGAGTTGCCCGCGGCGGTATTGACCGCTGCTCCAGAATAATGGAACGACGATCTTGGCTGTTGGTTTTGGCTGCTGAATGAATAGTGATGCAAACCTTGGAAAATGCTTGATTGGCCTGAAGAGGAATAGGGCTGATGGAGATGGCTTTGGTTATCGGCATGAGCTCCATGACCAGCATTAAAGTCCACGCTGTAGCCTCCGACCCTGTAGTTATCCGCCAGCGTGTCTTCGGCACATAGGTTCCGCCAGAGCAATCCGCTCTGGACGGCGTCCTCACCTTTTGATAAGCGACTAGGATTCAGGGAGATTGCCCTCGCGGGCTCTGTCACCGAAGGCCTCCGGGAGTGCTGACGTGATAAAGTCGTCCCCAAGCTGGTGTGAAGCAAACGTTGCAAATGGGAGTCGGGTATCGTGAACGTGGGTATGACGTTGGGGACAATGAGCCCGCAGACAGGGCTGGTCCTCAGCCTAGAACACGCTACAGAAAATGATGGAAATGGTTGGTCTACCCAGCTTTTGATCCGTGAGTGGTGCTGGAAAGGACGGTATTAGTGCCGCTTGGGAGGCTTAGGTTGTCGAAATGCCCAACTGCCTAGCCGCAGGGTCTGGGTTCAGCAACGGTTGGTTGGAGAGCCTATCTCTGAGTAGCAATGTTAGTGGAAGGATCCAGGTCGATATTTAACTGAAGAGCCCAAAGGGACCCCCAATATGAAGGGGGCTGCTTCCCACGGTAAATTGCCGACAACGGGGAGCAACCACAAGTAGGCCGGTGTGGATCTAAAAACAAACAATGTGCTGCTCTTGTGGGATATAGAGAACTATTATGTACTCACGAAAGAAATGGCGTCAACAATCTGAACTAGCAGCTCTTTGGAGACATGTCCCTTCTAGCGGGGTGTGGTACTTATTGTCGGTGCAAATCGGAGAATAATTTGGTGAAATTTTATGCCCTCAATGTCTGAAGCCCTATTAAACGGGAACGTATTTGCACAACTACGCACTCCGTTCTTCTGGCTCTTGAGGAAGCGCAGTGTGTGGGCACTGCCAAGTAAATGAGCACTGCTGATGCGTAGACGGCAATATCCATGGACAGGGGTGGCTCGGAATGATCATGGAGCTTTCAAGCTCAACTTGACAACAACGGAACAAACACAAGGCAACTCTGATCGTGATAGCTTGGTGGCCAGAGAGATCGAAACTAATACCGCATGTATTATTGTTTTTGTAGGGCGGCTATCAAGCATCTGCCGCAGCAGTTTCCAGACAAACCCAGAGCCAGCACTGACTGACTGACTGACTGACTGACTGACTGACTGACTGACCTGGAGCCATGGTGACGGCGGCCTGCACTCAGCAAAAAGCCCTCCACTATATGCTTCTTGATGATAGGATCAAAAGGGCCGGGATATGTATGTAGTGTGGTGCTGAGAACCAAGGGCCAGGGAGACACGTTGTGGTCTACAACGTCTTGTGGAGTGCATGGTAGTTTTTCTGGCAGCAGGGAACATGGAAGGTCAAGACTAGTTCTGTACGGACCGTATTAGTGTACAATGTTATGAAGAGGGTGTATATTAGTTGCAGGGTTGTCTATATCAGATGAAGGTGTGCGAGTGGATGCCTGCTGTGTGTGTACATGTATATGGTGGACAAGTCTTTCGAGGCAAGCCTCGTGCAAGCTCATTGTGCCATAGAGATCTCTTATGAGGTTTATTCTCGTCCAAGGGCGATGGCTCATATTGAAAGAATGGGTGACAGCCTCGCTGACCTATGCCGAATTCGTTCAACAAGCGCGGTCAAGGCAAATTAAAGCCTGACATGGGATGAAATGCAAAAAAGGTTGGACGGGCCGGTATAGGGCCATCAACTTAACCGCAGGACAGAGGTGGATGGATCCACCGGGGAGCGGCATGAATGCCAATCATACTACATAGCTTCGTAGACGCTACCATGTAGTGACAGGTCAAGGCACCGCGGTCACAGGGAAAAGATGGTAAAGTCGTGCCAAAGGGGGATACGGGTAATGCGAAAGGCATCGGGTGAGGAGACGGAAAGAAGGAGCGAGCACGGATGATTCAGGCCGTGCGGCTCTTTGCCGGAGTCCAATGGCACCATGATGAGTCTCCAGAGACAAGAGAACCGGGGACGCAGCCGAACTAGACACAATGGCTGGCTGGTAGGGCCTTTCTCAGAGCCCACTTGAAGCTCGTTGTTGTTGTGAGGTACGGACGTAGGTGGGGTTGCATAGCATGCGTGGGGAGCAAAGGTTGGGAGTCTAATCCGTAACCAGCCCCTTGTCGTCTAGCCAGCCAGCTAGCCAGCCAGCCGGTCCCTTGTACATTGTACACATGTACACATGTACGGAGTACATGGCTTGTAACAAGCAACAAGGCATCGACGCGTTCCTTCACAAACGGGTTGCAGCGTTCGATGTCGGAGGACTGGGGGCTCAGGCCGCGGTGAATTGATCGAATCGCGCAGTCTCAGCCTATTTACGGATCCGTAGCAGACTTCCAGTTCTGTAGCGTAGCATGGCTTGATTAATCTCCGCTGCCTGCTCAACCTAGATGGCCATGATGAGCAACCTCTCGAGTTCCAGCGGCATCATGGCGCATCGTGGTGTGCGTTTCTTGTCGTCCTCATCTTTTTCTGCGGCACATTTCAGTTGTTGTTGTTGTTGTTCTTGTTTTCCACCTTTTTTTTTCCTGGGGTCGTGAAAGATGGCTCGTGATTGGAAATGAGAGGAGCGCATTCCTTGGTTGTGACGCCAGAACCGTTGCATAAAATGAGCTGGCGGAGATGTCAAAACGCACCAGCCCCAAAACAGGAATTGAAATAAGGCTGTCAGGTGCCAGGACTTGTATAAGCGAGCTGCCAGAAGCGAAAATGCTTCCGTGAAGACATCGTGACATCGTGACATCGTGACATCGTGACATCGTGACAAGGCGAGAAGCGACAAGGGGTGGAGGAGGTGTCAGGCTTGTTGCTGAAGTTACGCATTCGATGTATGACACGACTGAGAAGTCCAAAGATCGAGAAGGCCGGTTTGGGTTGTGCTGTGCTGTGCCGTGCTGTGCTGTGCTGTGCCGTGCTGTGCTGTGCTGTGCCGTGCTGTGCTGTGCTGTGCTGTGCAGACACAGACAAGTTGACGATCCTACGACCGCCGGTTGGTTGAAGAATCCATTCCGCGGGCCCGGGGCCAGCGTCAGTCAGGTAACATACGTCAGAAATCCATCGAAATCCATCCATAATAATCCATACATAAAATCCATAACCCAAGCGCAAGGCCACTTGAGCACTTGCAGACGGCTTGCAAGGGTGCAAGGTTCTGGAGAGCAAGAAGCAGGGGAGCGATGAGCGCGGGTGGAGACTGTAACCCCGGTTCAAGGCAAAGTGGTCTGAGGTGACCTGAGGTGACTCGTGAGGCAATCGGGCTTCGCACTTCGGGTCTCGGGGGAGAAGGAGCGAGTCACCCTGCCAGGCCTGTGCTCCCACGCTCCCACGCTCCCACGCTCCCACGCTCCCACGCTCCTGCGCTCCTGCGCTCCTGCGTTCCTGTGCTTGCGCTATGTACGGATTAGAATGCTCGACATCGCCTGTCGCACCTTCCTTGGGTCTCCGTACTCCGTACGGATTACGAACTCATGCTTCTGGTAAACTGGTAAAGCTGGTAGTACGCTCCTGTCTGCATGATGAAATTCTGCCTGTTCTTATTGCCCTGCCCTGTCCTCCCTCCTTTTCCTTGTCTCTTTTCTTTCATGTTCGTTGTCTTTTATCCGGTTTGTTGTTTGGTGTCCCCAACACTCACTCCCCGCCACGGCCGATGCCATATTAATAGTAAAAAGCCCGAGTCTGAGTAATAATAACTGCTGATCACCAAAGATCGATCGAATGACCCGGTCACGACTTGATCTGTTCTTGGCGCAGGACGCTGACTGACAACTGCGACTGACGATACGACTGACGATACGACTGACGATACGACTGACGATACGACTGACAAGTTACCACAACTACACTCAAGGACAGCAGGGGTTTGGCTTGTTGCAGAGGATGCACAAGCAAGCGACTGCACTTCGTACCATCTGTGCCATCTGTACTGTACCATGAACTGTTTAGATAAGATACCCGGGTCGCAGCCGCCCGGAAGTGCATATGTATACGGAGTAATCCGTATGCATATAATCCGTATGCATAGTCACATCTCGGCGAACATACGGAGTACATACGTGCGTGCCATTTTTAGTCGTTGACAACCAGTCAGTCGGACTCGAGCATGGGTTCGGTTCGTAGGTTTGTTTCAACGTCCCCATTTCACGGGTCATCCCTCAAAAAGCTGAGACATGGTCCACAGTGCGCACACTCACTCTATGAGTATTCGATACTATATTCCCTCAAGCAGAATGCGAGCGGCGCGTACGGATTACACTGTCCACGAACGGTTCCTTTGTCAACGGTGTCGATGACTTTGGACGAGGTTGGCCATTGGCAGGATCTGACAGCTGCGACGAGACAGCCCCAGGGCCCCATGCAAACAAATGCAAACAAAAGACCAACTTCCCCAACAGAGGAAAGAAAGAAGGCTATAGCTATATAGAACGCACGTGCGTGTCATGTCCCCCCCTTGTAAGTCGTCACACATGCAACGCATGAATGCATGATTCGTTGGAGAGAGGGGCGTACGCCGTAGTGGGCTCCATTATTAATTGCTGCAAATTGATGCCATGCTTTGAAAAAAAAAGCCTATCCTGTTGACACTCCAACTACGGAGTTGCGCCAATGAGCAATGCGCAATAACACCAACATGAAGATTCCTCCTGCAGAACATCCCAGCAACTCAGGAACCAGGCGCGTTTCCACGCCGCCCCGTAATCCTGGCGGGCCTCGACGGACTTGACTTGACACGAAGTAGTCCCACGTGGCATGGAATGTTTCCTTTTTTTTTTCTTTTTTTCCAAAAACTTTTAGCTCATGTTGGCCTTGTCGGGCATGCGTGGACTCGGCGACGCTGAGTCCTGAGTCGCCGACTACCAGTGTCCTGCTAGGCATGTTTACGAAGTCTGCTAATTACACCAGACATTCACACGACCGTGTCGTGTCCTGCGTGGAGTATTCTGCAAATTTGTTTTACTTTGTGTATCTAATATACTTTCTTGTGGATCTACACATCTATATGTCTCCATGTCCATCTATACAACTTAATATCTCCATGTATATCTACATGTATTCTTATATATCTTAACATGTCCGTGTATACCCCATAATACAATAATATCGAATCTAGCATGTCCTAGTACGTCCAGTACACATCCCGCACACATCACAGACAAGCTAGCTAAAGAGATCAAACATGTTCCATGACTCCACGCGGGATCGAGTAGTTTACTAAGCCAGTTGTCAGGTTTCAGGAAGCTGTTCAAAACAAAAGTTCGACTGAAAACAGCAATCTAGCATGTCATATTTGGCTCGACTCAACCCTCATCTCACTATTACATCAATACATACAGCCGAGTACGTTTTTTTCTTGTCCTTGTTCTTCAGCTTGAAAACTGTGCCCAGTAATGTACAATGCTCCCAATGTTCCCTTCTTAGCCCACCCCCCAATTCTTGAAATACAGTGCCAACTCCAGTATTTAGCCACGTCGTGACTCGGAAAGCAATAACACAAATAAGAAAGAAAAATTGCACGAATATCTTGTAAAAAATGTCATTCTCTTCCTCGGTTCACCTCCCCCCTTGATGCATTTCGGGTTTGCCGTTAGGATGCTGAAAAGTATTACACCGGGGGAATGATGCCATTTTCATCATGTTGCAGATGAAATGAAACAAGCGACAAGTGACAAGTGACCTCTGGCTGCAATGATGCTGCAATGGGCGTGAATATAGACGGTTCCTCGTTATTCAAAGTTGTCCGAGCGATCAACCCAGGTGTCTTCGAGCTCAGCAAAACTGTGGAAGTGAACTGGTCGGTGTTGGTCGCTATAGAACGACAGAGGCGTGTCCAGCTTTACGTGAACAGACTTCTTCTCCATGCCTGCAAAAGTGCTTCCCATGAAACTGTAGTTCCACCTGCCATCGTCGGGAACCAAGAAGAAGCCCCTGAATCTTGGGGACAACAGCAGCTTTCGCTTCTCTCCCATTGTCGTCGTGAATCCCCGGGGTTGGTCACTCTGCGTGTCCCTATTTTCGGCACCCCATTTATAGCCTTGAGGCGTAAGACCCCACGCCGAGAGGGAGACACTTCCCGGCGTGAATGACACGGACACGGTAACGGTGTTTGTTTTGTCCCATTCATTGTGAGCATCGAGCAGCTTGGCATGCTCCGTCACGTCTGCGGCAGACATGTAGGGCAGTTCGCTGCCAGACATGGTGTGGATGACGCCCAGAGGCTCCATGCCGTCGAGAAAATCACTGCGAGGCAGTTGCTGAGGAAGCTGGACGTTGCGGAGGCCACCTATTTGTGGCATCATGACGATACACTTGATTTCCTTAACCTGGTCGTTATCTGGGGCAGAAGAGCCATAGAGATAACCGGCTACTTGCACTCGGAGATCGGCAATGGTGATAAACTTCTTGAGGATGTTGTTGGGCATCACATAGGTGACATCGTCAACATCATTATCGACAGAAGACACGTACATGTTCTTGGCTCGGGTGCGTAGATTGGACGTTGCGATTGCTCTGGTTCGCCACTCCGTTTTAGAGGCAAATGTCTGCTGCTCAAACTGCGATGTGGTTGTAACGATGATTTCTTCGCCATGGACGTTCTGTGTCTTGGTAGTCACAGCAGTGAGTTGTTGCTGCTCTTGCTGCTGTTTCTCGATCTCGGCGGCTTGTTGTCGTTGCATGGAAGGTGCCGAGATCTCCATACCCAAGATGATGTCACGGACTTCGCTGCTCGTCAAGCTAGACACATTGACGTTGTTCTTCTTTCCGTAGTCGTTCAGGATGAGATCGCGGAGCTGCGTCTCAATCTTGATCCAATCCTCGTCAGACAGCGATGGCCAAATGTGATGCTCGTGAGTAATGACGGTCTTGTCGGGCCGCAGAATGAGTTTCGTCTTGTCAGGGTTGACGTGAAGAGCACGTAAAATCAAGATGAGACGCGAGAAGGCAGTGTAAGAAGAGATGCTCTTGAGCCACTCGTCATACAGGTTGAACAAAACCATTTGAGGTTCGGTAGCTCGAAGAATCATGTCTCCCAGTTTTTCAACCTTCATTGCTGCTTGGAATGGAAGCTGAAGCTCGGATGCACGAATGGAGATGTTGGGAAAGTCAACCAACTGGACTTCAAGAGGGTCTAGCAGACCCTTTCTCGTGACAATCAACTGCTTCGGCTGTTCTTCTACTGGCAACGATCGGATCAAGGCGGCCACTTCCTCGGCCGTCTTCCATTTGGCAAGCTGTCCCAGACGTTTCTGTCCAGCCCAGACACTCGTGTGAATGATCTTCAAGAATAATTGTCCAGTTCTTGGGTTGAAGATGAAGATGGCGCCATTGATGGGCTTTGTTGTCAGGTTTCCTTCAAAAGTCTTGTGGATTGTCACACGGTAGACGTTGGTGTCATCAATGAAGAGCTGAGTTTGGTTGCTGAACAGCTCAGAGTAGTTCTGAGAGTTGAGGAACTCCTGGTTGCTTTCAGACGCATACAGCTGCAATCCCTTGCGAATACGCTCGCGCAATACGTAAAGCGCCGGATTGGCCTTCATGATTTTGGCCATGGCTTGCTGAACAAGAACCTTTAATCCCGGGAAGTACATGCCGTAGGCCGAGTACAGGTTGTAAGCCAAATCAATGCCGATCATCAACCCCGTAGCGGATGGATAGATACTGGAACTGTCGGTGGTGTAGTCGAGGTACTTGGCACGGGTATATCTCTCGATATCGTGCGAATCATAATCACCATATCGAAGTTGCACATCGATCCAGAACTTGTTGGTTGTAGTTGGCTCAATCACATCCTTGGTGTCAAACAAGACGGAAGGTCGTGTGACATTCCACTTGTGGCTTGCAAAAAGGAGAATGTCTGCACAAGAGCTGTTCATCTTGTACGATTTTCGGGGATGGATGGTTTCCTTCTGCACCGTCTCGATGCCAAGTGACTCTAGTTCTTGATCAAACACTTGACAGAGGTCCATGACAACAGACTCGTGAATCTTTTGCCATAGATGGGCGCGGAAAATTTGGATCAATGAAATTTTCAAAGTGGGGATCTTTCCGTGCAAGAAGATGCCCGTAAGATCCAACTGCACCTGGAAACCGACGTACACGTTTGCGCGGTTGATGGTAGGTGACCACCACAAGGTGAAGCGACGGTTCGGGATTTGATTCAGACCAGACCTCTGCGCATTCGTCAACTTTTTGAACTTCATAGACTCCTCGAAACCACTGTTGTGCAGCACTAGATAGTCATGTCGTAGATAGAGCTGATCTCCATCGACTCGGAAACCCGACCAAGCTGTAGATTCCGACTCCAACGTGATGTCTTTGATGATGAAGCTGTGGGTTTGACGAATGAATCGATCGACTGCTCTCTTCCGAGCGAGCAAGCACGGAATTTCCTTCAGATTGCCGAATATCTGAGCCAAGAGTTGAGGATGATGCTCAGTGCGCGTGGGATTTGGCATCATTCGCCGCTTTGTCCACACACTAAAACCCAACGAACGAGCCAGAGCGACCGTGTCCCAGAACAGGTTTGAATGCCATCGCTCGCTCTGACTGAAACCGAACATGTTCTCAGGATAGACGTACCAGCCATGAGTATCGAGCAAACCTGCAAGAACAGCCAAACGAACGGCACGAGAGTTCTTCATGAAGATCGAGGGAATGTGCTCATTATCAGCAGCTGGTTCCGCTCGATTGGACGCTGTCAAAACCCCAAGCTCTCGAAGAGCTTGAAGAAGCGAGTTCACGCCTGAGCCGCCGTCGGATCGACCAGTGATCTGCTCCACGAGTTGCTGTTGTTCTTCCTCTTGGAGATCGCCATAGGCGCGGCGACCGGTCTGAAGACGCACATTTTGCTGGCTCTGGGGAGGATCATCCTCATTCTGGCCCTCATCGATCTCACTGACCGTGTCAAGCATATCGAGTTCCACGACGTCCAAATCTCCGTCCTCCTCGATCACCGATGGGGTGCCAATAAGACTCATGAGCTTATCATCAGATCTCAATCGAATGAGGGCGTCTGTGGGAATAGCCCCAACCGGAGAGCTAGCTTGTTCCTCGATCGACAGGGACGAGGCACGCTCAGCGAGAGTAGAAGCTGGCAACAAATCGATCGAAGAACTTTCGCCAGGAGATCGCCAGACTCGCGATTCTCCAGCAAGGCGGCCAGGCTTAACAGTCCATCCAGCAGCGAGACGTTGTTTGATGATGGTTTGTCGAGCGAACCGCCGAGTCGGTCGATCGACTACTTGATTTGTCGCCCGCGGGAGTTCTTGCTCGCCAAGGGAAGTTCTTTCTACTGTAGCATAACCGAGCTGACCATGCGAGACAAGATGCAGATCGAGTTCTGCAGCATGATCCACCAAGAACTCTCGAGTCTCGGTTTCATGATTCGTGTAGATTGTCGTGCTACGGCGATTTCCATCACCAAGCCACAGTCCAAGAAAGTAGGGATTGACGGGGACAGCTTGTTCCGGTAGCTCAAATCCTGGAGATCTGAAGAGTCTGTATCGAGCTCTTTCCTTAGGTTCGATCGCGGCAAATTCGGCGGCAGTCATCTCAACGGTTTCATATCGATTAGCTGAAGCTAGATCGGAGCTAGGATTTGGAAGCTGTCCAAGTCGATCATCAAAACGAGCTTGATGCTCTCGAGTCGTAAGTCCGCTGTAGGAGTTGCCACCGATTTTCTCCTTGTGAAGAACTAAAATGTGATTTGGAGTAACCACGAGGTCTTCTTTTCGACTCCCGATCTTGATGCGATAGAGTCGATCCCTGCCACTAACTACATTGAACGCTCGACGTGGTGTCCCATCAGGGCCGAGAAGTAGATCGCCCTCCTGAACATCCTCGACGGCGACTTGTGAATGATCGTATCGAAGTAGCATTGTGCCATTCGCCAAGCAAGCTTTTTCCCAAAAGAGACCTTCCCATGATGGAAATCCTGTTGCTTTGAACAGCGTGTGCTCCAAAATAGTCTCAACACCACCCAGAGCCTGAATAACGTCAGTTCGGTAAGCATTGAGGTTCCACAGCTTGCCGTCATGGCGCTGGCTTGTCCACCAGAACGGGTTGCTCTTCATCAGCTGGTACATTTTGAATTCAGAGCGAGCTCGGAAGCCCTTGTCGAAACTGAGCGTGCTGCGGTCCTTCTGGAATAATGTGTTGATTCTGGGCAAACCACGGTCCCAGCTGTCTTCCAAGTCTTCAAGCGTCAAGCGACGATTCTGCTGGTTGGCCTCCAGACGCTTTTGAGAGTACTCGGTCCAAACACGCTGTGAATCGATGAACTCGGCCTCCCATGGGATGATGTACCGGAAGATGTTGGGAATCAACGTCTCTTCATCGTGCGTCATGCCAGAGCGGTAGTGGGTGACGCCCGTGTCGGTCTGCTTGGACCAGCGCTTGTCACTGGCAGGAATCAAAATATGCGAGCCGGAAATCATGCCCAGGCCACCGAGTTCTTTGGGGGTGTAGAAGACGGCAGGCGGGAAACGAGATGGCATCTTTGAGTTGAGACCAATCTTGACTCGAGTTTGAATCTTGGTCTCACACTTGACAATGGTGTCGAGCAGTTCAACGGTTGAGACGGCAGCCTCACGATAGTATGTGAAGAGAGCAATCAGTGCCGTATTCCACTTGTTGGCAATCTTTGTGAAGGTCGTTGAACCAGAGGACATAAGAATCTGTCGGATGCGGTTGTTGAATTTCTGGATGTCCTCTTGCGTGACCTGTAAGAACGCATGGGCAGTTCGCTCCTTGGTGGTATTGTCGACCAGAGACCAGACACTGTCTTTGACAGGAAATTCATCGTTCTGGTTCCTGATCTTGGGGAGAATTCTGACTTCGAATCCACACATGGAGAAGAGCAAATTTGGGTTGTCGCGACTGTAAACACTGACAAAGCTATCGTCCCAATCAATAGTGGTGACTGACCGTGGCAGACGATTCTTCAAGTCCCAAAAGACGGCTCGGCCCAGGTTCACATCGTGTCTCATCAGGCGCATACGAGAATCTCTGGGCCAGCATTTTTTGCTCTTGTACCCAATGACATTCTCGAAGTTGGGATCAGGTTGCTCAGTCAGGAATCGCTGGATAAGATCTCTGGATTCTTCAGCACTGAATCGCAAAAAGATCCATATTTTGTCAATGTATCGACTGTAAAGCCTGATCGGATGCCTACACTCCGTCTCACGATCACGGAATTGGAGGAAGTCATTAGGACTCTGAGGAGGACCGGCGATCTCACTGGCGCGCTGAGGACCCAACAGAAGAAGATCCAGGACCAGGCCGTAATATTGGAACACGAATGCTGAGAACTGAAGACCACGAATCATACCGTAGCTGTTGACATGGTTCATGTCCTTATATGTGAGCTGGACATTGTTTTTTGCCGTGATGTAATCAGCCAAATTGTGATCCATGATGAGTCTCAGCAGAGAGTTGAGCAGCGTCAATTCCATCTTTTCGTAGACTTTGGAAAGCTCAGTCTCCACCATGACATTGCATTCGCCATCCGATGACTCCCAAACTTGGCTCAAGTTGTTGATACCCTGCGCCCACTTGTACGTAAGCAATGGCGGCACCTCGGAGTCTGATGGTTTGATCCAGGCGGGGAATAAGTGACGCTGGTCGGCTTGATACCAAAGATACTGATCCAGATAAGCGTCGCTGATTTTCTCAATGGGCTCAATATCGTATACAGGGTTGATTGTGCTATAGTTGTCGTTCATGTCGATATTGACTTCTTTAAATGCACGTTGCGTCAGCAAGAACCGCTTGATCCGCTCCAATGTCGTACCAGGGCTGTCATAAGCTTGCTCAATTAAGGCGAGTTCTTCACGTTGACTCTGATTCAACCTGCCTTTGACGGAATAGGCTTCCCTGAGTCTCTCCAAAGCCAAGATCAGAATCTTTGTATCGTGCTTGTACGAAACACTGGGGAATGGAATGGGTGAGAACTTCCGAGATTCCAGCCAGTGTACTGTCGTGGTGTAGATGGCAACAGCTTCTTCGGAAGAAACGTAGGGGCCATCCTTCATGTGGTTGTGTTGTCGTTCCTGCTCAGCCTTGAGCCACAACCGTGTCAAACGGCCAACATTCTTCTTCGCAACGGTTTTGTCGACAGTAGCCCCACGACGAATACGTTCTCGGTTATAATGTGCCACAGAAATCCACCAATCGGCCTTGGATTTGACGTATCGAAGGATGATATTTTCGATGGGAGCAGGCAAGCCGGGGACCTTCCATGGAATGTTGCTCTTCCAGCAACGCCATGCCTCGGACAAATGCTGGAGCACTGTGTTGACCTTGTTTTGTTTGATTCCCTCAGGCATCATATCCATGAGGTCGGCCATGACGGATGCACGAAGTTCAAGATCGAAGTGAGACTCAACTCGCTGCTTCGTGACAGTCTTAGCCACACCCTTGCTGTGTCGACCCTCGAATTGACGAGACAGCAAATTTCCTAACCATCTCTCAAGCAAAGGGATAATGCCTCTCATGAAGAAAAGCCATACTCTCCACGATGGGCCCCAGAAGCCACAGCCGGGGCCTTTACCAACGGGGCCAGAGTTGAAGCGATAGTAAATCAAATGCTTCAGATCTTTACAGGTTCGAATCTGGTGCATGAGCTTGTATTTGTATCGGTACATTCCGGTCAACTGTCCTACGTGGTTAAACGCGTAGTGAATACCGTCAGCAAGTTGGAAAGCGTCAATGTTACCAAGGCGGTATTGAACTTGCGCATCCACAATAAGCTTCGTCAATCTAAGGATTTCACGCATCAGATGAAAAGCATTGCCAAATCGCGACTTCTTTCGCTCTTTTGTAGTGAGTGTCTTCACAGGCTTCAGGTTGAAGTTGTAGTCGAGATGAAGATAAGTCAGATTCTTGCGATGGATCAAGAGGTTCAGCATGTTGAACCCTTGTCGACAGACCTGGAGACCAGCCTCAACCCAATCGATAGTTGTCTGCTGGAAGAATTTGGTTTGTTTGAGTGACCGCAGTAGATTCTGGTTGTTGTGTGCGTTGGGCTTCTTCTTATGAAGCTCATTCAGGACGTAATTCTTCAGGAGCTTCTGGTAAGAGACTCGGACTTTGACGGGAGGTCGGTCCGAAGGAGGGTGTTCCAAATACCACTGCTTGATCAGAGGTACATCCTGAGCGCGAACCATCTTTCCAGACCGTCTGTCAAACGGGAATGGTGCCCACCATAGGTCGATGGCTGCTGATGTATATGCAGTTTCAAGCTCCTCGTCGGCCAAGAAGGGCTCAACGCCAGCCGGTAACTCAAACGCTTCTTCCTCGGGCTCCTCATTGTTTCCAGAACCAAAAATCTCGTCTTCGAGTGTGACGTCGACGTTCTTCGGTGCGACCGTTCGGGAGGAAATAGGGTTAATTCGTCGGTCAAATAGGAAAGTTGGCAGGTCCGGGTCATCAGCACGATTAAACACCGTCTGTGGGTGCGAATGCCATGTGAGATGCACGCTTCTCGGTAGTGAGTTGTAAAGAAATGGGTAAGCGACGCGAAATTCGGTGCGGATCGGAGTGCGGAAGATGATGCGATCGATAGCGTTGAACTCGCCAAAGTCCTCTTCATTCGGATCGATGTCCTTGTACAATGGCTCGAACCGTGGGCCACCGGGAAGTGCGACATTGAGAGCCTTTGCTGTTAAGAAACTCTTGAGGTCGAACAGATAAAAGTAATTCTTGTCGACAACGTCTGAGATCAGAGGTCGACTCAGACGAAACAAGGTGGCCATTTGGGGCAACGAGAGATTCCATGTCTTGTAACTCGCTCCGTTAACATGTGACGTGTCAATTAGCGGGCGGTGATCATAGAACCATTCATAAACAGCCTCATCTTCGTCCTCGTTCAGCTCCATTTGAATCGGTTCCAAGGGCTCGACGTCTTCGATGTTCTCAGACCAAGACAACGGTGGCTCTTCGTCATCGAATGGTGGAAATCGCATACGTTTGAAAAGTCTTCTATCAGCTTTCTCCTTTCTCATGAATGTCCACATCATTGCCCATTGCGCAAAGAAGACTGGCTCAATGACACGCGGGGTTTCATTGACCAGCGTCAGACAACCGTTGACGTGGTAAAGAACCTTGACTTCTCGCGCTGACTCCCAAGGCATTGGCATGTTCTCGAGCAATTTCAGTACTGCATGAGGCATAAATTTCAACGCGCCGAGGTAGCTGCGCTTGTCGTTTGTGTATTTCTTCTGAGACACGTCTCCGATATCCTTGACGATCTTTCGCAAATGCTCAGGGGGCATGTCGGCCTTCTGGGTCTGAACGAAGCCAGCCTTGCGCTTCTCTCCAAATCGGTTTTGGCGATCTCGTAGCCATTCTTTCTTTTTCTGTGCAAACTTTGCAATTTGGGAATTCGAGGACGGGTGGAAGCCAGGGGGCGGAGGCGGTGGCGGCGCGGGAGTCGAAGGAGGTGGTGGTAACGACGATGGAGGCGGGGGAGGGGGAAGGGGAGGGGGAGGAGCAGCTCCCCAGCCCGGCGGCGGTGGCGGTGGGATGCCTGACATGATGGCTTTGAAATGTCGTGATGCGAAAGCAAAGCGTGAAGATGTGAGGTTTGCCTACCGGAGAGGCCGCACGCTGTGGCGCGTGGCACTGCGCGCTGGCGTGGTCTTTGCCTCTTCTCCGATGATATGATCACAGTAGAAGTCTTCGTCGTCGCGATGAAGTCTTCCTATGTTTGGGCGCGCTGTTTTCGGAAGGTGGCACGATGGCGACCAGACCGGTGATGCTACAAAACACTCTCAAAAGTCGCCTCCCATCTCGACAATTTCCTGCCCTGCAGCTTAGCAAGGACCAGCTCTGGGGTCCACATATTGATATCACGTGATGCGAGCCGCGCCATGTCATTCAGAAACACACGATGCGCCAATGCAATGGCTCACTAAGTATCTTTTGGCTGGTAAGTAGTCCGTCTCTGGGCTCTTTGATTCGTAGGTATGGATGTATAATATGGTTTTCTACGTTTCTTCCAATTTCTAGCGAGTGGGCTATGGTTGACTGACATATTGCATCGAATGTAAGCTCCATGCCAAAGTCAGCGTGAAAGATGCGCCGCAAGCGTCATACAATTTGGCTTGGCTTGACGATGAAATTTAAGTCAAATGTGGCACTGTTAAAGGCGAAGAAAGATCATAATTCAGCTCTAATAATCCACAGCAGTAAAACTCCTGCTCTCCCTGATTAAAAGCTCGCCGCACGTTTTGCCTGATTGCTATCACGCCTCAGGGTAGTTAAAAACGGTCAATGAAATCCAGCCAATCATATTCCCCCCATTTCTTACCTAATGCAAAATCACCATCAATCTTCTCCCCATAATACAAGTGACCAAATCCATCGCGACATAACTTCCGGCCAAGAAAGCCACCACCAGAGACGCCACCTGGACAGTCAAACAAGATGGCGCACCTCAGTACGTGTTTCCAGCTCCCCAATTGATCCGATGTCTATGCTAACAAGGTCTTGTGACAGACGTCAAGCCGGACCCGGCGTACTTGAAGCTGCAGGGTGTGTGTGAAGAACGGACCCCCCTCCAAACAACACGAAATGCTTCCGCCCCTCTCCCGTTCGAGCGGCGAACTCTAACGAAATGAACAGCTATGCAGAAGACCCGACACCACTTCTTCAGATGGACTCCTCGAACCGCTAGACTCACGTTCATTTACGTGCTTGTTGTGCCCTCCATCTTCGGATACGTTGCGTACAAGACTGACGTATGTGCCGCAACAAGTTCCGCTTCCGATGTAAACACATGATACAATAAACTAATTCTTTTTGCTATCAAAGGGTCTATTTAACTTCCGTGCAAAGAGAAGGGGCGACACTATCTATGAGCGATGAACAGGGTTCGAACGCGGACGATTGTACTAGCTCTGTATATAAGGTTTTTTTTTTCCTTCCTGTCGGATCAGAATAGAAAGTTCTGTTGAGTTCAGTACTCGAGGTGTTATGAATGCGTTTCGGTGACTCTCAAATGCTCAAATCGCTCTCAAATTAATCGGGGTATATGCGCACAATACAAAGCTTTGGTTCTTGCCAGTCCAACGGGATGAAATATGTCGTCGCATCCCCCAGTTTCACCATTTGCCATTTCCGCTGCCGCCGCCGCCTCGAGGTCGTGACGGTGGCATATTGGGAAGCCTCTCACCTCTTCTCCATTCTCCCATGGGCATGCTGGCCATAGGTCCTCCTCCGCCCCTACGCCCACCACCTCTTACTTCACGACTGCCGAGCCGACCAAGTCCATTTTCTCGATTATTAAAACCCCCGTCACCACTCCTATTCCCTCTGGTATCCCTGAGCCCAACCTTTTTGGGCTCCCGTCTAGCAGTAGATGAGGGCGCGACAGACCCGTCGGCCAATGGAGGTAAGATTGCACAAGAGATGTAATCGCCGACAACGAATCGCGCCTCACTAAGCGACTTCTTGTCCGAAGCGGGCCCATTGCGCGTTGAGCCAACCACCTCGATGAATTCCGGCTCGCCTGCATCAGACGTGTTTTGACCTATCACTGTGCTGCCGAGGTCTTTGACAGCATATCGTGGCGGCGCATTGCTAATTGCGCTGACACGCCTCAGATCCGGGCACACTAGCTGGAAAGCCAACCTTGTCCCTATGGCCGGGTAAGGAAGAGCGGATACTTTGGAGGCTGCAAGCTCAAGCGCCAGCTCGTTGAGAGTGCAGCTTGGCCAAGTGTACACTGAGATATGTGGTGGTAATGAGCGCGCTGTAAACTCATCCGGTCTACGACATTTTGATAAAAAGTTAGTTGGTACTCAGCGGCTTGTATGATCGTCAAATGGGGAAAAAAATATTCGTGAACTTTGTGAAGGATGTTTTTACATCATGCGATACTCACCTATAGAAACCGCCAGTTCGATAAAAGAGCTGAACGAGAAATGGTGCAGGAGCGTCACTGTCCCCGTTGTCTGGTGGTGATGACATGGCTTCCAGTGCTGATTCCTCGCATGCGAAAAGCAGAGCCCTTGATGTATTTGAACGGATTTCTCTCGTAGCCGCAAAGTATAATCAAGTTACACATGTCGACCTTCATGAATTAAAAGCTTGCTGCTGATGGCATGCATGGAACAAGTGAAGACCCTGGTCTTGTGCCAAATTTTCCGGCGAATACCCGCAATCGTTATCTAAGCACAAAGAAACCAAACCGGGCGGCGCCACTTTGCTTGATACCAGACCTAATATCCATTGACTTCACAGCGCCTGGCACCTTCGCCGTAAACCCACGCGATCCCATATAGTATAAACAAATAATTTCGACGAGCCGTGCAGAAAAAGCACGCTTTGCCGAGCCTTCCCCCCCCCCACCATGGACTTCGCAGCCCTGATGAACAAGGAGCTCTCCAAGGCCAAAGCACCAAGCGACGTCAACAAAAAGTATCTCAAGCGAGCCGAAATCGAAGAAGAACGCAGAAAAGCCTACATTGCCGAACAAAAGGCCATCGAAGAAGAACGCCAAGCCAAAGCAGCAGCCAAACGCAAGCGCGAGGAAGAAATCGCCTCGGACAATGCAGCGCGGGAAGAGAAGCGGCGCAGACTCGCCGAAGAGTCGCGCAGACTAAGAGAGCAAAAGGAGGAAGAAGAGGAGCGAGAAAGGAGGAAGAGACTTGGTCTTCCAGAACTAGTCAAGAAGGGCAAGAGCGGTGAAGGAGACGGAGAGAATGGGCCAGATGGGAACGATGTTCCTGAAGAGGCACTGCGAGAAAAGTTGAGAGAACTAGGGCACCCAGTCATGATGTTTGGCGAATCGCATGCCGCAAGGGTACGAAGGTACAAGAAATTAACTCTGGTGATGAGCAAAGGCCCCATACCGACGACGCTGGAGCTCGTCGACGAGAAGGACATGAAAGTGGACGGGGAGGTGCCCAAGGACAAGGAAGGGAAAAAGTGGTTGTTCAGACAGCTTGCGAGCTACTTCACCATGGTGCTGACAGCATATGAGAGGACTATGGAGGAGGAAAGAAACGATACGAGCGCCAGTAAAATTGCGTATAATGTCATGGTGCAGACAAGAGAAAATATGAAGCCGGTAAGGTCACACTCCAATCTTTGCATACTCGTCAGGATTCGACACGCTCGAAACTGATGAAAGCAACACCAATTCTAACATTACATGAACAGTTGTTTCGAAAGTTCGAAACCGGCGACCTCGACGACTCGCTCATAGAACCTATAATGCAAATTGTCAAAGCCCTCCAGGAAAGACGCTATGTCGACGCCAACGACGACTATCTCCGCCTGAGCATCGGCAAAGCTGCCTGGCCCATTGGTGTCACCATGGTTGGTATCCACGAGAGAAGTGCACGCGAGAAGCTTCATAATGGAGAAAAAGGCCACGTAATGGGTGATGAAGTTACGCGCAAAATCTTGCAGAGTATCAAGCGGTGTCTTACATTTGCGCAAGTCAGATGGCCACCGACGGATTTGAGGCAATTGATGGGCTAGAAAGGGATATGAGAACAGGAGGAAGAGCCGTACTAGGGTCCCTAACCCTCCCCCCTTCTTCTTCTTTTTTTTTTGTATAATCCTCACTTTGGGAAGCCACTGTTCAAAAATGAGGATCTTTTGAGCATGTGGTGTATAATAACTACGGCAATGGCAGCGATGGGCTTGTCATAATGCGAGAAATGCGACATGATACCCCCAATGGAATGTATTTTTTTTCTGGTTTGTTTCTGACTCGATCGTCTGTCTATATATCTATGCTGGTGGTACTTCCTCTGCGTCTTCTGTAGGAGAACCTATCAATGTATTTGCAATAAACCTGAATTTGACGTTTGATTTAGTTCAGTGCTGCAAGAAATAAGAAGGAGGAAGGGAGAAGAACATGGGTAGTGTCATGTGGAAGCAAGCGAGTCGCTTCATCAACGACCGTGCATCGTGTTATACACTGTGACTATCGTGCCATCATGAGTGCTTCCTTGGCAGGTCTTTGACTCTTCCAATGGTGCTGCAGGCTGAGCTTAGCTAGAATGGGAGGGCTAATGTCTTCTTAAAGGATGAGACTTTCGCGCCTGCACCGAATGTATCGATATAGGCTGGTCCATGTCGCATGCTTTTCGCGAAACAGTATTGAGAGCAAAGTGGTAGGGATCGAGCAAAAAGTCAGGCAATGGAGGAATACCTCGACATTCAGTTTCATCGCTCCATTCATTCACCTCAGCCCAGAGATTCCACTCCATCCCGATATGACGTGTTTCTATTTTCCTCATACCAGGCCTCGTCTAAGCCTGACCCAGGTGTAGGTCCCGACGTTGATTTTTTAGCCTTGACCGAATCTAGCCCGGCGGCCGCGAGACTTATGTGCCGTAATCGTTCTTTAGCCTCCTTCTCGTAGCGGCGTGCCACTTGGAGTGCATTATTTTGCATCAATTCTCGAGAATTATGACGGACCGCCACCAGGACCTGAATATTTTCGGTCAGTATAGAAAACGTATCGTGAAGTTGGTCAGTGAGAAACTTCGAGTGCTGATTCGTACCTTGTTCTTTGTATCAATGCGTGCCTTTAAAGACCCATTCCGAATCATCTCGACCAACTCTGAGCCAATAGAGGTCCCAGGTTGAGCAAAGGCGGCGTCTAAGCTTTCCAGTGTAACACAGGAGAAGGGAACGAAGTATTGAACAATACATTTACTACGAATTCTGGAGTAGATAGTGTGTATGTGCTTCTGCAGGTGTATGTCCAAAAGGTAATCAGCACGCGAAGCCTCCAATATAGACAGGCAGCTGGAGTATCGACCGTTGACAAAGACACTGATCGCTTTGCGAATATGAGGCTCGTTCTCGAGGAAAGTTCGAAACGACTGATTGTCTAGCACACGGGTTTGAAGTTCTTTTCGGTCCATGGTAGCAAGGGCTAAAAGACCGCCATAGATGGCTATATCGTTGGGACTGGCGATGTGATTATATTCGGTTGGCGGGGTGTTGGAATCAGTTCTTAGAAAGGCCTTTGCCGCATCCTCAAAGCGCTCCAGTCCCAGAGAAGCTACTCCCCATGCGACTCTGGTGTATGCTTGCAGAGTCTTATCATCATCTCCATTCTGCACAGACGTGATCTTACCGATGTTGTTCAAGACCATTGTGAAATCTCGGCGATGCAAGGACACATTTGCAAGGTGCATGCCGCAATCAACAATATGTTTAGTGGTGCTCACATCCTGACGCATCCTCGTGTATGCCTCGGTGGCTTCGTTGAGCTTGCCTATTCTCTCGAAATGCTTGCCCAGATCTTCATTGCCCATCTGTGTTGGGGTAAAATTAGTGAATCGTGCAGGAAAAGGAGACGCAGAGTCTAGAATGGGCAACCGTGCCATACCCTAATGCTTTCTTTTATGAGGTTATTTTTGTAGCATTTGAGTTCGTTTTCGAGTCTTGTGGTTTCGGCCTTGTTCTCCATCTCGGTCTTTTCTATCCATGCGTCATCTTTACGTGCTTCCGGATCGTCGGGAGCCACGTGTCTGAAGCATTCCCACGCTTCAAGATAGCGGGAGACATCGGTTCCACCCTTGGCTTCGATAACGGCAGCCTTGAGCGCATCGATGCAGAGCGAGACAGATGACTTTCCGATGAGAAGAAGGCGGTCGAATCGGGTGCGACCTGTAAGATGCCAGCAACGTTAGTCCTTCGGTGTGTATCAGAGCTGTTCGCACAGAGAGCTTTGAGAGTATCGTACCGGTATAGTTCTGGACGTAGAGGTCGAGATCCAACTTTGGTTGATCTGAGTATGGGACAAATGGTGTTAATCATCGTATCCAAGGGACTGGATTGGAGAAACTGTACCAACCTTGCGCAACAACGCCACCTATGTTGGCCTTCTTGGTCATGAAACCAAGAACTGGCTCTGTCGCTGTCATGGCGGCGTCCAAAACTTGTTTCGATCCGAATAGAGGTGTTGCAGCTTCTTTAAAAGTGCACTGCGAATGGCGCCTTAGCACACGAGTGCAACTTGATTGAGGAAGCTCGCATGTGTACATGTATGTGCATGGTGGGGAGCAGCAAGCAGGCACATGTACATACTGTACATACTGTACTGTCACTCAATTCCATGTACAGCGGGTCTGCACCTCAAAGTCTCCCCCCACGCCGGGTTTATGGGCTTATCATTTATCTCTCTCTTTCCGCATCATCACCAACTTCAACAACAATGGCCAGCGGATTCCCCTTGTAATTGTGTAGACAGGACAGTACAATCCACAAAAATAAGGATCAGCACCTTACTTGACTTCATCTCTCAAATTACACTCTTCTTTACTATGATACGATTTCTATAATTTCCATACAATTATACAACGTGAGGCTGCCATGTCACTGGGTGTTTGGTTCCAATCGCCACTCATAGCAATCATTCTCCAACTTTCCGCCCTGCTTTTTATCAACACCCTCGCAAGTACAACTATCTAGAATAGCGTGCAAGTACTTTGAGCACGCTTTCTCGGCGACCACGCGCTTTTCGAGTCCTCTGGCCAAGTTCGACGACGGTAGCCATTTATTGAACCCAAGAGCACCCCTCTTTGACTTTCAGCTTGATTATCACGTCGAGCGGCCAAGGATCACATACTGGTAGAAAACCGAGTGTTTTGATGAGGTGCCGTAAAGCCAAACGGGCCATTGACTTTCGACGAGTAAGCCTCGGGCAATGTAGACGGAGCTTTGCACCTGATGAATTTTCTTCAGTCAGTCACTGAAGAGCGCCAAATAGATAGTGTTACTTGGCTTGTTTTTTGGGACTTCCATTGAAGTGGCGGAAGGCTTCCCCTCGTACCTGCGGGAAACCAGATGATTTCGTTCCAGTATCCCAATCAAGAAGAGTTGATGCGTTGGATGCGACTGTCATGCTCATGGAAAAAGCAGCAACATTCGAGTTAAGATGTTCCTCGTCAGGCGGTGATGAGATACTGTCGTTGGCAAAAAAGTGGTGCGGTCTTAATCGTCCCGTTCGTTGCCTAGGGCCTCGAGCTCTTTCAGAGTAACTGTATCGACCCAACGGCGAAAGTCGTCATGCTTCATATCGTCTCGCTTGGCCTGGGAAACGGGCCTGGCTTTGTCCGCGTGATCCGGGTCAAGATGCGAGTATGTCACGACCTTTGCAGCAACGCCGTTATTCTCTTTTGGGCGATATTACCGAACCAAAGTCGTGTTTCTCCGAATCACTCGTTCCAGCTCGATGGCAACCAATTCATGGCTCAGGCCTTACCAGTTCTGCTCGGCCTTGACGCCTGCTCGGCACTAGAACCCGGCGCAGCGAGTCTGGGACTTTCCACTACCAGGACCGCTACCGGGAACGTTGGTGCCATCACCGCCTTCGATCCACGAAGCAGCCGGGAATTTGTCGCAAGTGTAAGCGACCCCAGACGTTTTAAGCGATCCACCAGACTTCACTTCAGGAGCTAGGATCATTCTGTCGCCATCTGGAGGCCCAGTAAGAGCGGTCGTCCACCACGGGCCCCTCATGGAGCCATACTGTTAGACCGTGAAGCTAGGGTTTAATGTGACTACCTCTATTAAGTTATCTAACCCTATAAGAGGGTATAGACTATAGCTTAAATACCTAAGTACCTTTACTATAGGTAAGGTAATTATATAGTACTAAAATATACTATAAAGTTATAGAGATCTTAGAAAATAACTAGCTAGGGGTAGACTCTTATCTTAGCTAGTTAAGTAATAAGACTATTATATAGTAAGAATTAATTATACCTTTATAGGTATAATATACCCCCTTAGAGGACTTAGGTTAAGGTTCCTTATAATAAATCTAAATTAATAAAATTAGTTAAATTAATCTTATAATATTTAAATTAATTTTATAGTATAAAAATATAGTTAATTAGTTATAATCTTATCTAAATTAAGATTATTATATAATACTTATTCTTTAAGTTCTTTACTAAGTATACTAAAGAGTAGTTATATAAGCCTTAATACCTTATAAAAGCTTATAAAAGTATTCCCTATAAGAGGCTTTATAAGGCTATTAGTAATTATCTCTTTAAAGGTAATCTAGGTAATATTAAAGGTTTCTTTAGTAATCTCTTAATAAAGCTAGTAGTAATAAATATCTATATACTAAAGCTTTATTATAAGCTTAATAAATTCTTCCTTAAGAAAGTAAATTATCTATATATTATTATATTTAATTTTAAGTATATTATTACTTAGGTATAGCTTAACCTCTTAATATAACTATCTAAAGGCTATAAGCTTTTTATTATAGTAAAAAAGCACTAAAAGCTTTACTTTAGTTAATAATATTATTATAGTAGCTTACTTACTTACCTTAAAGAGTATAGGCTTTTTAAAAAGCTTTATAATATAGCCTTATAAGCTTTTTTATATTATAGTATTATTAGTAAAAGAAGTATTACTATATACCTCTAATTTAGGGTTATTACTACTATATTTAATTACTAGGTTTACTTATATATACCTATACTTAAGAGCTTTTTTAGCTACTTTTATATACTATAGCCTTAGGTTTTATAGGTATTATAAGAGTTAT
>JFGX01000158.1:0-57868 GCA_000729855.1 Epichloe aotearoae | reverse complement strand
AGGCGCGCGTTCCCTGTGTGCCTTGATGTTGGACTGTGTGTGAATCCGTTAGCATGACTTCAAAAAAAAAAACCCCAGTTCCATGTAGATGCCAGCCCAGTACCTTCGGCTGTAGCCTTTTCTGCATCACGACTGAACAACTGCTTCGGAGGAGCATCAGCATGTGTCAGTTGTGACTTTTTGTCGGCGGGGAAACCTGATGGACTTTTCACATCCTTTGTCGATTCTAAATGCTCTTGGATTGTTGGTATTTCATGCAATTCCTGAGCTAGACGCTGCTCAAGACCACTAACGCCATCCAAGATGCAGCATGTTTCCAGGAATCGGCTGGTTTGCATTTGTACCGCCGACAGCAGACTTTCCCCGCGTGCTTCCCCCCCACTCATTTCATCGTCCACGGCATGCCAGCAGGCCCGAACAGCCTTTACGTATAGAGTGCCGCACTTTGTCAACAGTTGATCCAGAGCGGATTTCGGAATAATGGTCGAGGCTGGATCAGGGAGCAGGTTTTCAAGTTTCGTCCACAAACCAATGGAGAGCAGCACCATCGCCAGTGGATACAGCTCTAGAACGCGCTCATCGGCGGATTGGCTGGGGGGGGATCGTGAGCCACGAGGATCAAGAGGATGGCGCCACGGAGTTGCTTGAGGTGCGGACCCATCCTCGGGAAACAAGTCAAATGAAGATACAAGTGGGCGCCGAATGTCAACGGACGCATCGTCGGTGCCAGGTCCGCTCGTGGTCATGTCGCAAAATGAAACATTCTTGTCGGCCAAGTTTCCGTGCGTGAAACCTCTTGCGTGCATATCGAAGACAGTGTTGGTCAAATTGTATGCCAGTCTGAACTTTGCCTCAAGGGGTGGCTCTGCTTGGCGCGTGAGTAGGTCGCTCAAGGTAGGCAGATTGTAGAGAGGATTCTTGGTCAGTCGCTCAAACGAAACGGCGTTGAAGGAGGGGGGGAATCTGTAGACGAGACCAATTCGAGAGTTCTCAATATCCTCAAAGTATCCTAGCAGACGAGGAAGTCCGGTCCATGTTCCCGGTGCACGTTGAGGATCTTGCTGAAGGCCCGAAGATAATCTCTCAAATCGAGACATGGGAGGCATGATTCCAGTGACGGAGTATATAGAGTCGAAAGGGGCATATTCAAGCAAAAGAGGCGCCCAAGGTTCTTTGCTTGTGGTACCTTGGGTCAGCTCAGAGTATGCCATCTTGCTCATGAAGACAACTTCTCTGGGTGGAATGTCTGCGTTCCCGGGCTGTTTTGGCCGTAGATGCGTCAATGTTTGCGGGCCGATCTGCTGTGGTGTCTGCATGCGACTTGACTCAAAGGGCCTGAATTCCTCCGTGCCAGAAGACTTGTAAGTCGTCTTTGACATCCGCCGGGGAAGAAAAGCAGACGACCGTGTACGGGACAAGTCGTACAGCGTATCAATCGAGGCCGTCAGGTCTCGAACAAGATCTTCGAACCGACCCTTATCCCACCGTACCAGCGGCAGTTTTCGATCTGGAGAGGGCCTGCTCGTCACAGATTGCATGGAGCTTTGCCACAATGGTTCCGCCTCGGCTAAAATGTCTTTGATGGTCGACATGATGCTACCAACAACCTCACTCAGGCCAGCCCTGGAGAGAGATTCATCAATATCAACAGATTGATTCGGGTCCGACCATTCCAGGCCCCAGCTGACAAGGCGATCTTTCTGAATGCGGAGCTTGCGATGAAGCGCCTTCATTTCCGGATCCTCTGCATTCTGAACAGGCTCCTTGACGAAGTCACTCGACTTTTTTGTGTCGTTGTAAAGGCGACTAAGCCGGCGTTGAAGGGGCAATTGGAAGCCGCCCATAGGTATGAAGGAGGACATTGCTAAGAGTTTGAGTTTGGTATTTAGTTTTTTTTTGTTGTAGTGTTTCAAGGTTGTGGCGCGGCAATGACAAACCGCCTTTCACCTCACTGATGGAGAGAATAGAAGATGAGCGACGATCGCAAGCTCTGCGTTCCAACCTACTCCTCACGATGAGCTCATGGCCCGTACCTGTACTGTCGAGGATAGATTCCTAGCGAGCCTACGGTGAAATGCAAGCCAGCAAGGTTTGTCGCGAAGGTCTCAGTCCAAGGTCGACGAGTTGAACTCGGATGCAGCCGACAAGATGAGATTGGGGGCCGAGAGGGGAGGAATGGCAAGAGTCCGGACTCTGCAGAAAGTCTGGTCTGCGAGGAAGGAGCCTTTCTTCTGCATTTAGGTCGAATCCGCAACGCTCCCTCCCACCTAGAAGCGTTATCTGGTTGCCTTGTGATGGGAGGGTTTGCGTCGCATTGTCTGTCCCTTGTCTTTGGCGGGGAAGAGAAGAATGCTGCTGCCTGAAGCTATGGATGGGGCGTGGAGGGCGTGGATGGGGCGTGGATGGGCGTGGATGGACCACCCCGAGATGTTGATTGGCTGCCTGGTGACTCCGTGGTGAGCAGCGATTGGCTGGGTGAAAGAGTGATGAATGAATTCAGCTATCGCTATCTAGGCTATCCACACGTGGCATAACATGCACCACTGTACATTGCCGCTTACATTGTCGTAGAGAGACAAACCTCATTGGGCGACAATTCCCGTACTTGTCGCTTGTCCTCAATGATCATGGCTTGAAGAGGCTATTGTATTCCACCGCAGAAGGTTCTGCATCGCCATTCGTTTCCCATGGGCCTGACACGTTGAAATCCACGAGTCATCGTGTTGGTTCGATATCAAAATGCGTGCGTAGGAAACCCACGCCATACGTATTTTGCACTCCATGCTTCAGGATTATGCCTGCTGGAACAGGTTATTAAATTTCCAAGGTTGTCTTTTCTCTAGTATTTTTTAAGACATCGTAGCTAATGGAACAGGTTTAGTTTACGAGGAGCTCAAGACAGGGCACGACATAATCTTATTTTCCTTTTCACCAACCGACACTAAGCCTTGGAACCACGGCACACCTTTTGCATTAATTATACACACTATTCTTCATTTCCGCCTGTCTCGCATCATTGCATAGCAACTAGGGCAAGCTCAGGTCCAAGTGGGTTTTGCTCAGGAGATGCTCAGTGAGCAAAAAGATGGCTCACTGAGCCAGCCCTGAGCAGTGCCTGTGTAGTGCCTGAGCAAGTGTGTCTAAAGGCGACGATGCGAGATGATAGTATTTCCCGCCTAACACACATTGAGCTTGGTTCACTGGTATTCGATGGTCAGTGCAGGTGATATGCTCACATCCCAGTCCTCCTTCTTCCTCTCATCGCCAAAGATGCGAAGAGCACGCACGGCGAACTGGTATTTGCCTGGTGGAGCATAGTTTCCGGAGTCGAGACGGCCGTCCCAGGGCCAGCTGTTCACGCCACGAGAGTTCCACTGAGCAGGAAATTGGTACGGCTGTCCGATAGTCTTGACGCCCCAGAACTCGGTCATCATGTCTTTGGGCGGGCAGGTAATCATGTC
This sequence comes from Epichloe aotearoae, assembly GCA_000729855.1. NCBI lineage: Eukaryota > Fungi > Ascomycota > Sordariomycetes > Hypocreales > Clavicipitaceae > Epichloe > Epichloe aotearoae. The sequence goes on along the minus strand of JFGX01000158.1, from coordinate 54,407 downwards.
GTTGGGCCGACAGGGGGTCAGAGGGACAATGTCGGCGCGTACCTTGATGGATCCGAGAGCGAGGTTGGCGGAGAGCATGGGCAGGGTATCATTTACTCCGGCGCTTCCAGGTCCAGGAATGACAAATGCCGAGCCGGGGGGCACTTTCCGGGCTTTCTCGTCGGTCGACTTGGAGATCCACGTGTCGGAGGGACCCAGAACTGTCGAGTTGTGCAGGGATCCGGTGAGGCCCTGGTATGGCAGAGACAGGGAAGCCCCGTCCGTCCCGTTGATGACAATGTAGCCAGACCACAAAGCGAGACGTTTGGCATCTAAGCCCCCGGGTGGGGTAGCAGAAACCGTGACAGTCTCGGCCTCGCCACCACGGAGGGTAATGCTGGTCTTGCTGAACTTGAGCGTGGCGGCAGCGTCAACATGGTCGTTAGGGAATTCCTGCGCATAGATGGAGTCCTTGGCCAAGGTGTACATGGTGATGGTGGGAACGTGAGTGATGCGGTACGTCGCCCTCTTCTTGTCGGTGTTCTTCAACTTGAATTCGAGGAGCTTGGCAAAGTGGTCGGTGTCGTTGAAGGACAAGCCAGATGGTGAGAGAACAGTGGTGGCATAGGCAGCGTCATAGGCCTGGATAAGACCAGCGCCTTGTTGCGGGACGGGGGCAAGGAAATCGTAGAACTTGGTTCCGTCGTTGAAGAGTTGAGGATTCGAGTTGCCGGAAAGCAGGTTCTGGATCAGCTCGGGATCATAGGTGCCGCGGACTTGGTGAATCAAGGCCATGATACCGGCGACTTGGGGACAAGCCATGGAAGTGCCGGACAGGGCCGCATAGCTACCAAGGGCAACGGGATAGGTGGAGAGGATGTTACCACCAACGGCACCAAATTGAGGCTTCAGGTCCATTTCCCACGTCGGGCCCCAGCTGGTGGTCATGCTGAGGGCACCGCCAGTAGCGGTATTTTTGAACGTTTTGAGAGTCGATTCGGTCTTGCCCGGGCTGACCATTTTCAGAGTGAGCTTCTTTCCCTCCTTGAGAGCCCTGATGAAGGTTGCCCCGGTATCCGCATCTATCATGGAGGCAGCATTGAGAGAGCCCGGTCGAAGAGAAGTAAGGTCCATGGCAACGGCGCCGGCGGCTTTGTTGTAGACGATGACATTCTTGGCACCCTTGGCAATTGCATTGCCGACCTTTCGGTCAAAGTCGCAACCTCCACGACGGATCAAGACAATGTACTTGCTCAGGTCTGGAGTGTTGGCAGGGAATGGTTGACAGCCATCGTTGGCTACCGTGGGATCGAGGCTATTGGCCCAGGCGGGGAGGGTTACACCGTCCCAGTTCGCGGGCCTCGAGGCAAGGTAGCCAAAAACTTTGTCTGGGCCGTCATCGATCTCATACTTGGCATTGGAATAGACGGTGGGTGTCTGCACGTTGTCGAAGGCGGCGATGGCGGCAACACGGTGACCGTCGGCAGCAGCGCTGGCATAGAAGATACCCTGGCCGCCGTCGTTGCCAGCAGAGAGTACGCAGGGGACACCTTTTTGAACAATGCGGGAAACTGCTTCGGCCCAGGGATCCTCAGACCAGCCACTCGCGCTACCAATGGAGGCTGTGATGATATTGGCGCCATCCTGGTAAGCCATGTTAAAAGCGGCGATCAAGATCTCGTTTGTGGACTCGCCCGTGCAGCCGAAAACGCGGTAGATACCCAGGGTGGCATCGGGGGCAGTGCCGGTAAACCCAAAGGTGTTGTTCTGGGCGGCAATAATACCAGCGACGTGAGTTCCGTGGCCGCTACAGTCCTTTGGATCGTTGTCTGGATGAGGGGTGTTGAAGCCATTGAAGTCATCGCCGACCAAGTCGGTTCCGAAGGAGACAAGACAGCCATCTCCGAAACAACCACCGAGGGCAGGGTGCCCGTAGTCGATCTGAGACAGAAAAGTCAGCAACCAAACCAGCAAATCGAACTCGGTCATTGGGCGGTTTGGCGTTCCTTCTTACGCCTGAGTAAGTTACTTACACCAGTGTCAACGAGAGCAATTCTGACCTTCCTTCCAGTAATGCCCTTGGCTCTGAGCTTGTCAACCTGGGTCATGACGTGAGGAGAATATGTATCAGTATCAGCATGCGCCCCATCCGTTCTGGATGTGAGAGCGGCCTTCTGCATGGTGCTACCATTCTGTGCAATCCACTCAATCTTGGGGTTTGGCCTCTTGTAAAGCGTGACTGGATACACCGACTTGACCTGGGGCAAAGCTCCCAGCTTGGCCGCCTTCTCCTCGGCCTTGTCCACATTGTGCAATTGGACAGAAACCGCCTTGAAGAGATCAAAGTCGAGCCTCATCCGAGTTTTGCCATCTTTGCCAACCGCTTGCTCCAACGCAGCCGCATCCTAGGGGGAGAGATTGTGTGAGATTGCAGTCGTTGACTTGGATCCAGGGGCACTTGTCAGCCCTTGGGGGTTGGAGAGGCAAGGCGGCAGATTCAAACATGTTGTTATGAGTAGTAGCTTACCTGGCCATCTGCGAGCTCAAAGATGTAAGCACCGGGAACGACAGTCTTGACGATCTTTGCATTCGGGTCGGCTGCCAGCGTTGAGGCTGCTGCCGCCAGCAGCGACGCAACGAAAGAAGTGCGCAGTCGTACCATTGTGCTTTGGAGTGCACGCCAGATTCTGCAGATGGGGGAGATTCAGTCGGATTCAAAGGTCCTCGGGACTGATTGAGGAGAAAAGTTTCCAGAGCACTCTCAGCATTGTTCTGGAAACCAAAGCGCGAGTTGACATTGTCTATATATATCTTTCCATGTGCAAGGATACGGGATGGACGGGGAAGAGGCTGTGCCGCCATGTACATATGAAGAACTGATTAGAGGAAGCCCTTCGATTGGCCGCACCACTTCAACTAGTCAATTCGCATGCGTGTCTCAACAAAACAATGCACATGGCCTGGCCATCGCATCCTCTGGACGAGGCCCAGGAAGAAGGAAGGATGGAGTGAAGATGGCGCGCGGTTGCCAAGTCGAGGGCAACGGCGACGGCGACGGCAACGGCAACGGGAACGGCAGGCACCAGGGGCCGGTGTCTCTTTCTGGCAGCGCTTCGCTTCCTGCCAGGTCGCTCCGTCTTGGCCTCGGGCTTCTTTGGGCCAAGATGGAATCGACGTCACATTCTGATTTAATCACGCAAATCCTACCGAGTACGGACTACGGAGCAATCTCATCTCGCATCCCCAGCAAGTGGACTCCTCGGGGGACCCTTGAAAAGTTCGACCCTGGCTTTCGGGAAGGTCATTTTTTCTATCCGGGGTTTTCAGATTTCCACTTGCATCTATCCACGGGCATGGGTCACTTTCGGTCCGCTCCACACCCAAAAGCGAAAAAGTTGCCTTGGCAGAGGATTCACGGCCATGGATTATGTCATCTGAAGTAATGATGAACAATAGATTCTGTAAAAAGAGCGAGGCTCCTGGCGATGATGTGTCCATCGTGATGATGACGCGAAAATACAAAGGCAAAGCTGCATGAACAGCAACACATTAAGAGAACCCTTGGAGGTAACCCTTGCACTAAGATTAGGCCTGCCGGCACCCTTTCCGGTTTTGGCTAGAAATTTCAAATTTGACACCTTTGGTGGGGAAAACTTTACGCCAACCTTCCCGTCTCAGCCCAGGAACCCCTGGCTTAACTTGCAGATTTAAGCAACCAAATCCTCCCGACGCCAACAACCTTCACTTTGCCTATATAAAACTTCGCTTCGGTCGCTGAACGGAGTAGTGCGTACCGAGCACTCCGTAGACAAATCCCTTTCCCCCCTGACTTTACCTCGGAACCCTTGTGCGCATGGTGGCGATGAGCCATGTTCGAGGCTGAGCCGCAGCAAACATAAAACATCACGGCACGCAACTAACCCTCTACGTTCTCGAGAAACCTGCCACGAGGAGGAACCGTTCTTCTTCATTGGATGGAGACAGCCGTCCTTTCAATGTCTCGAGAGCCCGGCAGATGTCGTGCACGTGGCATCTCTGGTGTCTTCGGTGTACTCTCCATGACCAGATCTTAACTGGCGGCCTTGACACTGTTTCGTACAGGGTAGGTGTCCCCAAAATGTACCAAGAAGTTCTCAACCCAAATAAAGTACGCACCCCTCTCATCAACCCGGCAAATCCCCGGCCCCGCTAAACCCATCACCAACCCCATCATCATCATCACCCCCATCACCATCATCACCCCATTCGCCCCGTTCTCCCCCCCGAAAAATCAAAAATCGCAAAACCATCATCCCATACCCATCATCACCCAACCCATCACCCAAATGATCTGCCCCTCCTGCCGCGCAGCAACGCGCCTCGTCCGCACCGCCCGCATCCCCCTCCGCATCATCCCCCCCCAACAACCCCCTCCGCGACGCCCACCTCCCGTCCAAACACACCAAACAGCAGCCCACCGCTTCTACTCGCAAGTGCCCGAGCCCGAAGAGCCCTCCATGTCGACGGCCGAGCAATCCATCGCCGACCTCCTCCGCCAGAAGCTCCGCCCAACCGAGCTCCTGGTCCGCGACGTATCAGGCGGCTGCGGCAGCATGTACGCCATTGACATCGCGAGCCCGGCCTTCAAGGGGGCTACCATGCTGAAGCAGCAGAGGATGGTGAATGCCGCGCTGGGGGACGTCATGAAGGGCTGGCATGGGATGCAGCTGAATACGAGGGTGTCTGAGTAGGCTGGCACCGGAAGGGGCAAGGGGCAAGGGGAAGTGGGAAGAAGTCGCCATGATAAGACATGGAAAGCATATGGGCGAGAGCCCATTCGTCCACCACAAACTTGTGCAATAGACCAGGCTCCTGTACGATATAAAGCAGTGAGTGCGCTTTTGCGCTTTACGGGGCAACTATCACCGACAGGCACTACGAGACTTGTACAATTAGAGCTTCTCACGACGAACCAAATGGAAAAAAGGAAAGGCGGCGTCCGAGTCGAAAAGATTTGTACACTATTCATAACTGTACAGCATAATTCTAATTTCATGTAGTGGCAATGCTGCCCAACGCCAAATGATTCTACAGTGCCCTTTTTGTGTGTATATGTACTTTGACCAAACAACCATTGCACATCGCATGCGTGAGAATCCGGGATAGAATGCTCCTCCAAGCATTACGCCCCTTTGTCCCATCTTGAGGTTTCATTCTTCTTCTTCTTCCTCCTCCTTCGTGGCTTGAGTTGGTCGGCCGGCTTATTCCTTCAGGTACTTGAGAATCGCATCCCGCTCCTCAACGGGCATGACTCTCAGTACCTCTCGGACGCCCTTCCAGCCAGCAGCCTTTTGGCCACGGACCACTTCGGCCACCTCCAGAGCAAGGTTCTCAGCCTTGAGGGCCTCAACCTTCTCTCCGATTGCTTTTCTATCCGTCTCGTACCATTCAGCAACTTCTCTGTCCTTGGTATCAAATCCGCTAAGACCAGACCAGCTCTGGAGCAGCTGCAAGTTGCGGGCGCGCACATCGGTAGCCTTGGCCGAGTGGGAGTCACCAGACGACGACGACGACGACGACAGCACACTCGTAGCCATGCGTCGAAGGATATACTCCTCATTGAGACGACGACGCAAGCGCCAGTAGAAGTAACGACGCGAGTTGACCCACTCCAGTGAGTCGCGAATGGTACCTTTGGCCTTCATGCGTCCGGCGCGATCATGCAAATCGGCGAACTGCACAGCAATCTGAGCGTACACAGGAAGCAACTCCTTTTCACGGAATGTCACTTTCTGCTTGATTTCAGCAGCCTGCTCTGGAGTCAAGTCCTTGTTATCGAGCTGCTTCTTCAGGTCCGCATATGTCGGGTCCATGCGGGCCATCGTCTCCAGCTGCTTCTCCTTGCGGTATTTGATACCAATGATACCCTCAGGTTCCAGAACACCTCCACGGGCCTCTACATCGGCATACATTTCCATGGCAATGGGGTTAATGGTAGGATCGACCACAACCCAAGATCCACCACGAAGCTCGCCAAATGGTGGAATGTAAACAAAGATTGGCTGTTCAAACTTGACGAGGGCATCGACAATGAATGAACCGTACTTGAGAACTTCGTTGTACATGTCGCGCTGACCACCGGAGAAGCCTCTCCAGTTGGCCAGGATCATCAATGGCAATTGCTCACCATTGTTGAAGTCGTTGATGGCCTGCGCGGTCTTGAAGGCAGAGTTGGGGTACCAGACACCGCCAGCCTCGTTGCTGACTTGCTCAATGGAGTCAGGGTTGGCGGGATCGGCGGGAGTAATGTTCTCGACAGAGCGAGTTTCGACAGCAATAACTCCCATGGGGATGCCACCAAGACGAGCACGTCCGACGACAACAGTGCGGGCCCATCCGCCAAGGGTCTCCACAAAGGAGTCCTTGTCGAACAAACCGCCCTGGAAGCTGCCATCGTCACTGTGCTTACCAGAAATCATCCATCGCACATCAAATGGCTGCTTCTGGGGTGGGCTGTACATCACGTCGCGGTCCCATGAGTCTGAACTGGGGCTGACGGGAACTGGGCCGTTGCGCTTCTCTGGGACGAAGGACATCCACTCAACGATGCGCGAAACACCAGCAAAGTCATCGTTCGCAGTCATGTGAGATACACCATTGCGGTACATGATTTGAGTACCGCCAAGTTGCAAATTGGAAGTGTATACCTCACGACCAAGCAGGTTGTTCAAAGCGGGTGCACCGGTCAAGATGATGGGCTGGCCTTCAATCTGGACGGCACGCTGGCCAAGGCGGACCAGGTAGGCACCAATACCTAAAAGTTTGTTAGATTCGTGAAAAAAAAAAAGACATTTATCTGGGAAAAGCGTGCATATTGTGGTACTAACCGACTGAGCGACAGGTGACCAATGTCACAGTAAAAATGTCATTGTAAGCTCTGCTCGTGGCACCGGCAATCAGACCAGACCCTCGGAGACACTCCACACCGAGGCCATCTTCACGGCCGACAATAGTGACAATCTTGTGGCGCTTCTCACCATCCTCAGTGACTTCTTCGGTGATGACTTCATCCTTGAAGTTCGCCTTTGCCTTCTCATCCAGGTACAGGTAACGGAAACCAGCATCTTGCTTGGCAGGGTTGTTCCACGCGACTTTGAAGAATGGCATCAGCTCATCGGCAAGACCGAGACGAGCGCCAGAGTTGGCAGAGAGGTAAATTCGAGGGATGCCAAGCTTGCGAGCAAGCTCAGTGCACTTGTGAAAGAAGTTGTCTTCCTTGGGACCAAAAGATCCAATCTTATACGTGATGTCATTGGCGACAACGATGAATCGGCGACCGCTGGGGTACTCGGGGGTGCGCGCCTTGAAGATCCAACCAACCATGCCGCAAGCATTGGTACCAGGCTCACGGTTGACTTCCTGGAGACTATCCTTGTCATCGAGGACAAGCTCGGTAAAGGTGACGCAATCTCCGACCTTGGGCTGCTGCGAAGACAGAGCGGGCTGGTCCTTGACTGCCTTGGTCCAGCTGTTCTGGATGGCCTGCCGGAAGAGCTCGGGGAAATCGTAAACATACTGGGTTCCCATGAGGTGGGCCTTGTATCGCTTGGGTTGAAGAGCGTTCTTGGTGGCATAGGGACAGTTGACGGGCAGCAAGTGCATGGAACCTTTCTCGCTAGTGCCGCCAATGCTGTGAAACACCCACTCACCCTTCTCCGACTTACGCTCCGCGTACATGTCAACGTCGACCACGTAGCCAGAGGTGTTGGTGATAACAACACGGAGAGGGTAGGGGGTGCTCGTCTTGGGGTCCGTGCAAATAATACGAATCTCGACCTGAGCAACACGCAAACGCCAAGCCCTAGCACCAAACCGGTCCAAGAAGCCCTGGAGACTCTCCTCGACAGCTCGAGGGTCGAGCTGGAACACCGGAGTAAAGTTCATGAAGATATGATTAAGATCGGAAGAGTTGTTACCAATAATCTCCAGAGCATCGAAAATGTCATTGATGACACGATCAGCCTCGGAAATAAGGTACTCTGCAGTAGGGATCTCATCGCGAAGTCGGCCCGGTCGGATGACGGCGCGCGTAAAGTATCGCTTGTCGGTGTCAACTGCCTTGCCAATAGCCTCGTACACGTGAATGTTTTTATTCTCCGTGAATACAGGCTTAATGTGAAATTTGGCAAGACGTCCCAACTCAAGCTGGAAGGCCAAAGCAGGTTCAATGTGACGAATGCTGTCATCTTCGAGGTACTTGGGACCACGGAATGTGTAGTAGCCAGGGTAGGACCCGTCACCGTGTCCGCATACGAATGTCAGTCGTCGGACGCCACGAGCCAACAGCTCGCCCCGGAACTGAGCAACAATGGGCAGAATACGGTCCATGAGTTCCTTGTCATCGTAGCTCTCAGCATCTCGGACGGCGACGTTGATGACGGCAGAGAGCTCCTCATCTTGTTTGGCATCTTTTCTGATCGCAGCCAAAGGCTTGCGCCTCTCACTCAAATCGTTGAGGACGGCAGTGGCGTTGTGTTGGTTGTTTTGCTTGTTGTGGAATGACAAAGTCTCCAAGGCTTTCTGAAGCAACTCTTCCGCTTCGTCGAGGTACTTGCAGGGCACAATGATACCCTTACGCGTAGGTTCCTCGTCCCATTTGCTGTTCAAGTATGACATATCGCTAATCGAGTAGATACGCTTGAAGTTGAGCTCGGAGGAGATGCCGGGAGTTCCGGGAGTAGAAGTAGCAGCTGACTGGAGAGGCAGACCGAATTCAGACTGTCCAATCTTACGGAGCTGGAAATCCCACGAGACAAATTGAGGCGAGCCGGTCTCATCGGTATGGTAGTCAATCTGCTTCAAAATGTAGGCACGGTAGGCACGACGGACGTAGATCTCCAAGGCGGCTATGCCGACCCAACGGTCCTCATGACTGAAAAAGAGCGGAAGCACGTCAAAGACGGTGTACTTGGAGTCGACGACTTCTTTGATAATATCCAAGTTGGGCTCCCGGTGGTCCCAGCCGCTCTCACCATATCGCGATTCGATGACAGATGAGCGTAGAATGTGCTCCAACTGGGCAGTACGCTCTTCCAAAGAAGGAAGGGAGCACTGAATCATGATCTCACGAGCCTTGAGTGACACCTTGGACGTGGCGCGAGAGGAGAGATCCGTCAGTTTGCGAAGCGAATCACGCAGGTATTTGCTGATGTTGCCAACATTGGGCTTGTTGGGGCGATACTCATCAAGGATGGCCAGGATGAGAGCGCTCTTGGCACCAACGCGGCTGTGAGAAAGAGCCGTTTGAACAACCTTGCCAAGATTGTCCTTATTTTGGTCACGGAGCTTGAGGATGATGCTGTCTTCCTGAGCCTGTGTAAGGAACATTCTCTCGACCTCCCAGTACGTGTCCAGTAAAGACCGGATGAAGTTGAGTTCGTGGACTTTGGAGCCCTCGGCATAGACATCTAATACTTCTGCAAGAGGAGCGAGAGTAGTCTTCAGAGTCTCGGCATCGTTCCTTGAAACGCTTTCCTCGAGGAACTTGGCAAAGGCTTTCTGCAAAGCTTTGGCAGGGAACTCGGCATGGCGAGATTTGGCGCGCTCGACAATCTGAGCGAACTGGGCATCCAGCTTTTGAGGCATGCGCGCGTGGAGGGCCGAGAATTGAGCATTCCACTCGCTGTAGGGAAGCTCTGGGTTTCGAAGTACCTCAATCAACTCTTTGAGAGCAGACGCCATGATGACGGAGTTGTCGAAGCCATTGAGAATGTTGTGCATAATGGAGCGCAGTACAGAGAAGCGCTGCGCAGGCTTCGAACCAAAAACGACGGCGTCACCGTAGGGAGGAAGTTTGTCAACAAAAGCCTGAGCTTGCTTGACGCGGCTGGGGTCGTCGAGGGCGAGAATGCCCAAAATGTCACCGGCCTCTAGAGTGGCTCCAGGCTGCTTGATAAGCTGCACAATTCCGTCTTCTTGAGCAACAAGAGGCATGTACATCTTCATGACCTCGACTTCGGCATAAGTCTGGCCAGCCTTGACGTGCGTACCGTTCTCAACGGCGTACTGGACCAGCTTTCCAGGACTGGGGGTTCTCAACTGAGTAGGGTCATTCTCTTGTTCAAGCAGGCAGGTCTTGCTGTCAACAGACAGACGTGTAGCGCCAACTTCTTCCTTCCAGTAGACATTGTGACTGTGACCGTCGAGGAGGATCAGCAAACCACCGTCGCTGAGAGCACGAACGCCAACAGTGCATTTGGAACCATTGATAAAAAGATGGTAGCTATCGGCGCTAGCACGCGTGGCAGTAAACTTGTATCGGAAGCCTTCGTAAATGAAGTCGATGGTGAAGACTGTTTTGAGGATGTCCTTGGAAGGGACTTGACCCTTCTCGAGACCGCCACGATATTCTGCGATACAAGATTCACTGGCAATGTGGGCTTTGGTGATGGCACCACACACCACAGCCAGCATGGTGTCAGGTCGCTCCGCAGTGAGACGCTTGGAGATGAGCTCATCAAGCCAGCCTGTGGAAATGGTGTTGTCCTCAAAAGCTTCGGTCTCGAGCAATTTGATGAGATATTCCACAGTAGTTTTGAAATCGCCACGGATGCTGAGTTCTTTGAGGGCCACGACCATGTGCTTTCGGGATGCCTGTCGATTCTCGCCGTATGCAAAAATGTGACCAAATTGACTGTCAGAGTAACTGTGAATGCCACCTTGAGTACCCACAGAGAAGTAACCCCAGACATTGGAACTACTTCGGAAGTTCAGTTCGTGCATGACACCATTCGAAGGTTTGAAGCCTTCACCAGGGTCCTCAGACGTGATACGACATGCCGTTGTGTGACCGGTCGGCGTGGGTCGTCGCTGTGTCTCTGAAGTACCCTCAGTCTTGAATTCAAAGTCGATCTCGCCAGACGTTCGGGGGTCGACACCATAGAGGACTCGGATATCTCGAATACGGTGGAGAGGAATTCCCATGGCAATTTGAAGCTGGGCAGCGGGCAAGTTAACACCGCTGACCATCTCAGTGGTAGGATGCTCGACCTGCAGACGAGGGTTCAACTCAAGGAAATAGAACTTGTCGTCAGCATGTGAATATAAGTATTCCACAGTTCCGGCAGACACGTAACCAACGAGCTTGCCCAAACGGACAGCAGCATTCTCCATGGCTCTGAAAGTGTCAGGCTTCGCGATCGTGACGGGAGCTTCCTCGATAATCTTTTGATGACGTCGTTGAACAGAGCAATCTCTACCAAAGAGCGAAATGTTGTTGCCATACTGATCAGCGAGTAGCTGGACTTCCAAATGCCTGGCATTTCCAGCCAGCTTCATGATGAAGATGGGAGATCCAGGAATCTCGCTAGCTGCCGCTTTGTACAGCGCTTCGAACCCTTCCTCGCCCACGGCCTTCCGGATACCCTTGCCACCACCACCCTCAGAAGCTTTGATCATAACAGGAAAGCCAATATCCTTGGCCTTTTGCAGACCCTCCTGCCATGAGGTGACACAACCCTTTGAGTAAACACCATCGGTGACTGTAACGATACCCTTCTTGTCGATTTCAACCTCGTCAACGCCAGTTCCCGACCAGGGAATACAGGGCACCGAGGCGTGCTGTGCGACAATTGTGGAGGAGATCTTGTCACCGAGTGATCGCATGGCAGAGCCGGGGGGGCCAATGAAGACGATCTTGTTAGGCGAGGCAGTCAATGACTCTGGCAATTTGGGGTTCTCGGAGGCATGACCCCAGCCAGCCCAAACAGCGTGGACGTTCATGCGCTCTGCAATGTCGACAATCAGCTCAACGTTGGCATAATTATGGTTGTTGGTACCGCCGGGAACTTCGACGTAGTGGTCAGCCATTCGAATGTAGTCTGCATTGGCTTGCAGATCTTCGGGTGTAGCCATCACGGTGAAGTGAATAGCCCTTTCGTCGCCGAAAGTTTCGTAGGCCCATTTTCGGACCGAACGGATTTCCTTGACGGCAGCGATACCGTTGTTGGCAATCAAAACCTGTTGAACCGGCCCGCTCAGTCAGTATTCGTATTTTCCCAAGTGCGTCTGAAGAGAATAGATGCCCTTGATTTGTGCCAGAGGAGCCTTAAACCTCGGAAAGTCTGAATTTGTGTTTTGGTAGGGGCCTGAACAAGGGGCATCGCGACCTCTTGCAAAGTCGCCCGCCCAAGCTCTGATTCCCCTCCCCCCTAATTCTTCCGAGTAAGGACTTACGTTTGTAATGACAGTGTGGCCGTCATGTTGGGCAACAAAGTCTTTTACTTTGCTAGGGGGCGCATTGGCCAGTCTGTTGCCTCCAATGAAGTGGTCTGCGATGCTGTGCTTCTCGGCGTAAGAAGCTTTTCCGTTGGGGGCTGGCACCGTGCGGCCATTGGCGCCGTTGGCTCCTGACGACTCCGTCATGGTGGCTGTGACGGTAGGAAGCTCGGTGGTGAAGAAAATATGTAGAAATCGGTCGAGAGGACGAGGAGAGAGGGAGACGAGTTCGTGGTAGTTTCAAACCGTCATGAGCCGTTGAAAGCACCTATCTCTGTCGTATCGTGAGTTCGACGAGCTTCGTTAGGAAGTGTACGACCAATCAGATTCAGAAGATCTGACTTGATCACACTATGCACAGGTTCTGTTACAGAACTTCTTTCCAAATAACCGCTGGCAAGAAATAGGAGTAGGATAGAAATGAAGCTGTCGAAGATGAAGCCGTCAAGGGAGGAAACAAGACGAACAGCGTCGCGAAAAATTATAATGGTTCTGAGACGACAATGAAATTGGCCAAACGGGGCCGTTCTCGAGGAGGAGGAGCTTCGAGAAGGAACGGGTATTAAAAACAAGGCCAGGACTAAGACCGGCGGCTTTGGGAGGAGGATGAGGGTTGAAGCGTAGGAAGATGAGAGAGAAGGGGTCGGGAGTAACTCAAAGCGGCTGAAGTCTGGAGGCAGGCGTGATTGAGAATGCCCCAGGTGGTGGTGGAGTACACTTTATCGCTGGTTGGTGAAGCAGCCAAGGTGGGAAGGCCGGATTGGACGGGGAGCTTTTTTTTTTACGTAGGCGGTCGGTTGCCAATGCTTCGTCAATCTGTTGGGGCGTGGCACGATTACTCCGTAGAGGCTCAATGATAAGCCAAGCCTGGGAGCGGGATTGATGGGTGCGCATGCGCATTGGCCATCATTGGGCGCCTGTGGTTCCCACTGTTTCCGGCTTGCTGGGGGCGCCGCAACTTCTTTGTCAACGGAAACAGGAACTGGGAGAGTGGGGCCCTTGCAACTGACAGGATCTACCTGCAGGCACTGTGCATGCCAACGTGCGTGTCTGGCTTGTCTGGCTTGTCTGGCTTGTCTGGCTTCCCGAACCGAAATACGGAGTACAGGGTCCGGACCAGGGACCGCAAGTCCAAAATGACGACGACTCCCTTGCGTGGAGACGTTTCTTCTCTGTCCGGCAACGATGCATGCCAGCGGCAAGCGATGTTGGGTTGGGGTTATTCGCTTCTGACCAGCGACAATATGCAGCGTCTTCACAGGCGCAGTCTTTCCCCCCCCTCGGAACGTTTCGTGCGGACGTTGGGGGCGGACCAACACGGTCTCGTGGATGCACGCTTTATCTTATCACGGGCCACAGCCCGTAAGCAAGGTCGGTATGCTTTACTAATAACTCATTATTGGACGCACAGGATAAATTGGCGCGAATGCACCGGTCTGAGTACATCCTGGATTCTTGGTGGAACCATGGGGTCCATGGGAAGCTGGCGAAATGGGCCGAAGAGTACGGAGCGCGTACAAAACTAGTGATTATCACAGCTGACGAATTTTGGATAAGTCGACGATGCAAGTCCAGACAGAAGTCGCCCCGAATCCTGCCATTAATCTTCACCCGGCGGCGGGATGCTTCCATGTTATGTACATACGGACTACTCGGAGTACTCGGAGTACTCCCACTCTCTTTAGTAGATGGGTGGCCGGCTGGCGGCCCCATAAAGCGCCTCCTCCCCAATTGTTGAGCACTCACCATCCATCCCAATGGTCCAACGAACTAACGAACTACCCCGAACGTTCTTTCTTCCCCGACTGAAAGTGGGGGCAGGTCAATTTGGCCAAGGCCAAAAGGTCATTGACAATTGTCGACGACGGGGAAGAAAGGGAGCAAGTTGACGCGCGTCAGGCCGGAATAATGCCCTAGGTGGTCCAAACATCAATCACATATTATCCGAAATCTTGTTGATGATTATTTATTCCATCAGCCAGCAATTGTAAAGCTGACCTCCCAACAGCATCGCCATCTTCGAGCTCCAGCCAGATCCTCCATAAACCATCACACTCCATGTGCACATAGTTCCATACCTAAACAGAAGGTTACATGCCTAGCGACTCAACCTCGTCAGTGCTGTCGCGCTTCGCCCACCCGCCTCGCAGGAACCTAAATCACCAACCCTTCTGAGGCCCAAACCCAGGAAACTATGTGCTCGAAAAGAGGTCGTAATCGTCGTAATTCACAAAGCATGGCCTACAACCAAAAGCGCTAGTCTCATGGTATGGTTCATTAAAATAGCTCTTTGCGAAAAAAAAAATTGAGAAAAAAACCGTGGTTGGGTGTATTGCGCCAGCACCTCACCCAGACGGCCCAAGAAGGAAGAAGTCAGGGCAAAACAAACTCGAGGTATGAGATTAATATGTTTCGCCCAAGTCACTCAACTTCCTGCCTCCTGACGTGCCAGGTCGGGCCGCACCGACGCCGGTGCTCGTTCGCCTGCCCACCGGCCCCCCGCCGCTCTGTCGTCTGGTGCCTGGAGCGGGAATAGCGCTTTCAGGGACGGGCATGCCACTGGCAAGTGTTTCCATCTCGAGCTTAGAGTAAGTGCCCCGGCGACTGGGTGTACGAATCTCACCCTCGTAGTCTTCCTCAATGTCGATTCGACTCATGCTGGTAGAGTGGCTGTGCATTGAACCGCTCATGGATGACCGTGGTCGGCCCAGCGGCGTTCTCGCGCCAGAAATGGAGGATCGGGACATGGGTCGAGGTGGTGGCACCATGTCAGTTCGAGATGACGGCCTTGCATAGGACGACGCGCTGGCTCGAGAGCTTGGACGACTATGGGTGGCATCCGATTCAGGGCCTCGATTAGGCAGTGGCCCAAATGACAGTCTGCTAATACCAGACGTGCTCAGTCGGGGTACGTGGCTGGGTTTCGAGGATGTTGATGAACGGAAATTGGTTGGCGTTTTCTCGTCTCCTGCTAGAGACGAGGCGGACGATCCGGCAGCACGCTTCCGAGAGCGAATGGTAACCGTTGACGGAAAAGATACACCGTGGGCCGCCGCCGATCTAGGGGACGCACGAGGCGGTGTGTGCGTGGGTGCTGGTAGCTTCGATCTTGCTGACTGCACTCTAGCCTCCAGGCGTTGCATCTGCGCTGTAAGCGAGCGGATATGCGTTAGGGAGTTGGAAGCGGGAAGTTTGTGTTTCGCCAGATTGGGATTAGTTATCGCCCTCGGCGCAGGCGTACGAAGATTGGATGCACTTCCAGAGACGCGAGGTCCTTGGCGGGCACTCGCAGACTTGACCCGTGGCTTCGGCGTGATGCTGCTGTCGAGAGACGACGGCAAGCGTGATTTGCGAGAAAGCCCGCTGCCAAGCTTGGCTGCGGCGCTGGACCTGGCTAAGGGTGCAGAGGCATCAGACATTGGCGGTGATGGCGGCTCCTGAACATCAGAAACCAACGACTTCGTCAAGGTTTCCTTGGTCTCTGGTGGCGTGGTGATGAGCGGTGAGCTAGCAGTCGAGTTGGGCGATGTCTCGATGTTGTTGTCGAAGGTAGGTGAGCCCAATACCGAGAGATCAGTCGAGATGGTGGACAGGTGTCGGTTCTCTTGCTTCTTCAACTTGTCTTGAAGAAGCTCTGCTTCAATTTTGAGCTCAGCAAGCTCCTCTCGAAGACGCTGGGATTCGATGCGGAGCTTCTCTCGCTCTTGCTCGCCGGAACGAATCTCCTCCTCCATCATTACGCACCGCTCGATGGCCTGGTTGTATTTGGACTCCATATCTTCCAAAGACGAGGTAGTGTTGCGGGCTTGCCGTTCAAAATCATCGTTGGCCACCTCCATATCTCTCAACTTCAGCTGTACAGATCGATTTGAATCTCGAAGGGTGGTGATCTCTTTCTCGAGTGAATTTTGCGCGGCGCTGGCTTCCGTCTTGGACTCTTTGTATTTTCTCTGCGCAAACGAGCACGTTAGTTACTTTCTGTCGCAAAGCCATGGCATGCTCACGACTTCCATTTCATGGGGGCAGCGAGCTTTCTCATACTTTCCACTCCTCTACTTCAAATCCCAACGTCTCGGCCTTCTCTTGCAGTGCTCTCTCCTGCTTCTCCGCCCGCTCAATGTCCTTTTCCAATTCTTGTTCAAGTTCACGACTCGACTCCCGAAAATCGGCCAGCTCCGATTCCAGCATCTCGTACTGGGACTTGTACCATGAAAGAGCATCTTCTGCGCTTGTAGCCTCACTGGGAGGCGACGAGGGGGGCTCCGCCATCTTGTTGTGATGCCCAAATGTGAAGAGGAACCGCAAATCAATCGAAATGGGACATGAAGTGAGCGTCTGTCGACTATTGAAGATTTATTTGGTTGGATGGGCTAATGTCGTGGTGTCTGTCGTGTCTGTCGTGTCTGTCGTGTCTGTCGCGTCTGTGGCAAGTTTTCTTTTTTTTCTCCTCGTGCTTTTTTTTTCGATTTCGTTTGGGAAATTTGACAAATGAAAACTGGTTGCGTCGGTGTCGCGGGCTGCGGGATTGCGGTGTGGGTGGGTTCAATAGCAAGAAAGGCAATTAGAAAAAAACCACCCGAGTCCTTCAAGTAGGGTGCGAAGGAAGAAGAAATAAGCAAGCTGCGCCTAGTTTAGCATACGAGCCGTCGCGATGGTTGTCAAATGATATTTGTTGTGCGTTCTCCTGAATGAGGTTCATCACTCACCGGTTTCTCGTCTCAAAGGGGGTTAGGCCACGGCTTCCCTCGTCCCGTCGGCGCCGAAATCGCTCTCGACGAGACAAAGAAGTTCGAATGGGCACGTTGATGTCGACGTGCGATTCTTGCTGCTTGCTGGAGCTGCGGAGTGCCGCTTTCCAGCAACTTGGCGAGCAAGACTTACCTATCTGCCTTACCTGGGGATGTTGTATGCCACAAGTCGGGCAAGTCGGGGCGACGTGGTCAGGAAAGGCGTTGCATGTTTTGGCCTGTGACGGGGGTCGTGGCTGCCCGCTGCGTTGCCCAGATGAATGACCCGTCGACCTCTTTCTGGTGCCGCGTTTGGGCACAACTTTTTGTCTGAAATGGCTTAGCGCCTGGCGTCATGGGCAACAACACACCCACAAATAAATAGCCCCTCCACATCCACGTGACGTGCCAGACATCTCTCTAGTAGTCTCTACAAAGGACAGCATTTTCGGTGCGTACATCAAATTCCTGTCTTCGTAGCCCAGTTAGTGTGGCGAACACTGTGATTGCGCATCACCCAAGACATGAACTCTTTGGCTGGAGAGTGAAAGGACCCGTTTACATATCAAAGTGTCCGTGACCCCAGCCCTCGAAGCCGATCATCGTCATGCGTCTCGGGAAAGGGAGCAATGGCTGGCGAGCTTAGCCTGTTCCAGCACCTTGTATTCACGCACCTTGCATGTACCAGCAGCAATCATGTCAGACCTGCATGAAGATGCCCATCATGATCCGTCTCTTGATCTACCCGTGACTGCGAGTCTTCTCCCAGGTACGTATTCTCACAGCCTTGTGTTGTGCTTTTTGGCTCAGATGAGTTGTGTACAGGGTAGCATATTCATGCTCATCGTGATTTTCTTGCAACAAGTCATCACCATGGGCCAAATGACGCAGTCTGTATTTAGGGAAAAAAAAAGGGTTCTCTCGATCTGATCTGTGTATGAGCTATCTGTAGTAATTCTTAGGTCACGCTTGCAAAAGCCCGTGTTGACTTGTCGTGGTCATATCGTGCATTTCCTTCATTTCTCCTGTGGTAACATAAAAACATCTTCGTCATCACAGTCGTCCGCCACCGGCAGCCCCCCAAGTTCTTCTAGCCTTACGAGAGCCCGCCGTAGCGGCCCCAAAGTTATGCAACCTTTCTCCTATCAGATATGCCTCGTCCCTTACACCGGCCGTCCACCGATGGAACACTCTGGTGAGCCCGACGGCGTATTTGATCACCAAAGCTGCCACCGCAGCTGCCGGATATGAATACCTGTACACCATGGATGAATAAACGGCATCACCCGATATAGGGCCAAGCGCACCGGTTTCAATCACCCCGCTTGCTATCATCGGCGGCCCATATATAGCAAAGAAGGATAGCACCACGCCGGGAACAATGAAAGCCCTGGTGAGCACGTCGAAGTCAGGTTTCAAGTAGCCGCGGCGCATGACAGATCGTACTGCAATGGCAGCTCGCGAGTCTGGGAAGAGAGACGTGACCATCCTGGTGGCCAAGTTTAGATAAAGGAGACCCAAAGTCCAAGATGGAATGACGTGAACGGTATGACGGCCGGCATCGCCGTCACGACCCGGTGTTGAAGTGCCATTCGGCTGCGGCTTTGGTGGGTTCATGTATGTGTGCAGGGGAATGCTGACATATAGCTCCATTAATGTAGAGACCACCAGTGGAAATACTATGACAAGGAAAAAATAGGCATACGCGAGTTTCGCTCCATGTACAGCACCTGATATGATGCGACTGCTGCTGTTGCCGCTTGCGACTTCACTGCGTATCTTGCTCGTCCAATCTTTCAATTTGGCAGTGAGGTGGCCAAGCCGGAACATGGCGTACGCCAAAGAACCCAGAAAATAGATGCCGATACTGAATGCGTAAATGTCATTTGTGCGAATATGAGCAGGAATCAACGTCTTGAACATGGCCCTGCCTAGAACCAAAGGTGCAATCGTGAAGCCGACGCCCGTTACGGCAGCAAAAATCCAGATGAAGAGGATGAACAAAAAGATCCTGGCACGAAAGCTTGGTGGAATGTAGACAACTTGATATTGATCCGAGGAATAGAGGTCAGTGTCGGCATTTCCATCTTTGCGATGTCCACGTTCCGACACAGTTAGAAACACTTTCTGACCTTTGGAGATCTTGACTCTATCAGAAGCCGGGGCACGGACAAATCGACCGCTCTTATCGAGCTGACCCGTGCTGACCAGATGTGCCTTTTTGTGTCTCAATTCCCTCATCTCCTTCTTCGAGATGGATGGGTTAGGTTTGGCTTCCCCGCCATCGAAGGTGTCTCTCCAAGTCTTGGGGACGACCTGGTTGTTCTCATCGAGCTCGAGAAGTAGTGATTTGTGACGAGGAACTCGAATCTTTGACTCCCGGTTGAGCTGCAAAGTCCCCTCTTCATCAATGCGTCGCTCACCAAATAAGAAATAGGTAAGGCGAAGTCCACGAGCACATTTCCGAAACCACCAGGTGTACATGGCATGCAGTCCATCGCTTGGCTTAAAGAACTTGACGGCGAGCGGCATGAAAAAGTTGTAGAACAACAAGTCCACGGGAAACTCTAGTACTGGCTCGTTGGACGAGTAATGGATTGGCAAAACGCCTGGCATTGCGTAATAGAGACCCCAGACGACACCTCCAAGGCAAACGATGACTAGAGCACCGTATACGAAAGCCGAAAAGAGTATTTTGCGCAGCTGCGTTGTAAGATTGCGTTCGAGGACGTCTCGGACAGGATGAAACTCGGGATCATCAGGATCTCTTATGAAATCTGCACGACCAATGTTATCAGAAACGTGATACCAAAATGTTTTTGCTCAGGACAGATGTTGGCAAGACTTACATAGAACGCCAGGTCGCATAATCTTGCGGCACATGGAGACAAAAAGTGCGAAATGGAACATGTATCCAGTGCCGACAAACCAATGGACAAATATGGACGTAAGGGGATAATTGCAAGTGAACATGATACGCGATTTGAAGGTTGTGTTTTCGAAGAGAGGCAGCAATGCACCGTCAAGAAGCAAACCGCAGTAGAGTGGAAAGACAAGCATCTCGATGCTGATAATGAGGATGACCTTCATGATGCCACTTGCTTGGTGGAGGGTGTCAATGACGCCAGCCTCCCAGGTCTGCATCATATCGCCTCGTGAGAATGGGCTTCCTCGTTGCAAATATAACGCTCCAACGGCAAAAACGGTAACGTAACCGGCTGAGATGGCCCAGAATCGATCCATGCCCGACCAGTACGCGAGACTCAAATCTACTGGTGGATGGTTCTTGAATTCACCCAGGTCTATGACCCATGAGCTTGGATCCGATAGGATGGTGAAAATGCTGTCGAATGCAGCTGCCAATGAGCGTATAATTGAAGAAGCTGAAGCCAGGAGTCGACCATCCAGCAAAGCAGTCATATCCGGTCTGGTCAGGGCCACTGCCAGTCCATCGTCCACTTTGCTGACAGCCCAGCCGATGTTGGCCTTCACAGAGTTTAGAGCTTCATGACTGATCGCCGAGAAGTTTTGCATCTCCGAAGCAGTCATGGGAAACTCCATGAGTGCGTAGTCAACGACTCTGGAGCCCGCGCCTGTCAAAACACCCCAAGATGCTTTCCTGGCTGACACAACCTGGGCCCCCATCGCACCTCCAACAATACCGGTGAACATGTCGACAATGTTCAGGGCACACCATGAACCGAAGCCAAGAACCATCATGACCAGGTCCTGAAGAACCTTGGAGAGCTCCATGGCCATTCGAACAAGCTGTACGGGATTGGCCATGGTCCAAAGTGAGATTCTGCCTATGTTGTAAGGAATGAAAATGCAGGCGAAAATAGTCACGGAGACCAGGACAGCGCAGAAAATAGCGTTCTGAAAAAGGGCGGCGAGAGGACCACGCATCCCCAGAAGCTCCATGACGCCCTCGAAATCCTCCAGATCCTCGACAGCTTCAGCGTCCATACCTGCAGCAGCCGCGGCGTCAATGACGATATTCGCATTGACGTTTGCGTCTCCGGCCTCGGCAATTGGGTCGTCAACCCAAGGATCATCTGCAACGGCGACGTGGCCAGCATCGGCACCAACTTCTTCGCCTGCAGCAGCTTCAGGCTGCGGGCGATCAACCTCTTGATGTTGATCCAAGTCGTCCAAGTCGCCCCACATGTAGTTGGCAACGCGTCCGACTAAGCCTCGCCGCTCCGGCTCAATATCTACTACATTCGGTTCGTTTTGTATGACTTGAGCCACATCAACGGGAACATCGGTTAACACGTCGTCCTCATTGACATGATCTGACAGCTGAGGACTGTCCGGAAGGATGTTGTGATTATTTGGGCCATCACTTTCGCCAAAATCAGAAGACGGCCCCGGCAGATTATTAGCACTGCTTGCTGCCGTGTTCAGATCATTGTCATCAGTTTCATCGGTGGTCGGGAGGTTAGTAAAAGACCAGCTATTATTTGCCAGAGGATGAGTAGTTGTGTGCATCTCCGGGCCATCTGAGCGCGCTCGTGGTCTGGACGGACCGGAGAGCGAATCTGAATTGGACTGCATTGGGCTCGGCGAAAGCTCTGGGGAGATCGGGAGCCATTCCCGCTCCTTGCCTTTGGATTTTTCCTGAGAAAGCACCTGTTCCTTCCGTGACGGTACTGATAATTTAGTAACAAACTCGTCAAGTTTGGCGGTCGATTCCGGAACGATGGGTTGTGGCGGTTGGTCAGGATCGGTGCCAGGAGCCTCTTGTGAACCATGATCACGTTCTCGCATTGAACGACGGGTCACATTCACCCAGTAGCCAAGCTCTTCTTCCAAGCCTTCTTCTTCAACGATTTGTAGAATTCTTTCCAGGTCACCATCCGCCCGTCGGTAGACTCGCAAGTATTCCATTACACTGGATTGATTGTCTAGGCCTGCGACCAACTCCTCTTGTGCTGTCGACTCCTGCGCTTCCGTGGCTGATCCAGGAAAAGGTTCTGTAGGCCTCGAGTCCGGGCTAGCATCGTCTCCAACAGTGGTTCTAGTGGCCATAATATCCGTCAGGTACTCGATTTGATGCTCTGGGAGCTCGTTCACCAGAGCTTCAGCCTCCAAAATCTCTTCATCTGTCCTCAATGCGTCTGACTCATGACCATCATCGTCTCCTACCACTTCCTCATTTGGTTGTGCTGGGGCGGGCTGATTGTTTTCTTGATCGGCAAAGGCAGCTCGCATGTTTATCTCTGGTTGCTGTTGTACAACATAGTCGCGAACCAGGATGACCAAGATGAAGCACACTATGACTAAAACAGTGATGATCTGGCCCTCGATAACGGTGATCACAGTTCGATTCACGGTTGAGCTTCGCGTGAGATTTTTCAGAAAACCCGCTTCACTTAAGAGCGTTGGAGACATTACAACAGCGGTGCTGTTTAGGAAGGTGATTTTGTCACTGGGGTTGATGCTCTCATCGAAGACGGTGCGCACCGGACAAACCCCGTTGGGGTCGAACCCGCTCCCATCGAAGCCCATGACTTTGGTGGAGCGTCGTGACATGAAATGACCAGCTCCCAAACCTTCGTCACTGATCCAAAACATGAAAGCCCAAACGACCCTCATAAAATAGGGCAGCCAGCAAACCCACACGCTAATGGTCACCACGGCACGCAGCCACATCAAGAGGTTTCGTACTAAATACCTGGCCATATGTTCCAGGAAAATGTGTACAGGAAGGGACTGCGGCATGTCGGGTGCGTAAAGTTTTGTGAAGCGAAACGAGGTTTTGCAGAGCTCGCAGTATTTCTTTTGCGAATGCGAAAGCCATTCCATCAAGCAGTCCTGGTGGACGTACTTGATGCTACCACTGCATTTGCATGGAAAAAAAAGTGCCTCGGCCGACGTTCCCTCTCCTCGACATATTCGACAGATGGCAGGAGCAGTATCAGAAGGTTGAGGTACAGGTCTCGGTCGGTCGTCGACCCGCGAAGAGAGCAGGTCTCGGGGGCGCGATGTCGTGGCAGATGGGTTCATTGTTAACGGAGACGGAGGGTCGGTTTGAAGAACGGCGATAGTTTGTCCGCAGCGGGACGGGCAAGCCTATGGACGGCAAGTAGTTTGGGAATTCATGAGACAGTCAGCTTCGGTCGGCGCTGTGATTTTGGTGAATAGACCTATATTAGTCCGGCTTTCGTAATGGTACGTAGTCAGGGGCCTTGTGTGCCTGATGGGTGGTAGTGACACAGCAGGTGAGGCTTAATTTGCAACGGAAGGGGAGTGCGTCGTGGACAAGCCCGTACGAGGATGGCTGGTAAAAGAAGTCGAATCGTGAAGGGCAAGAATGAAAATGAATAACTATAATGTTCGACGTACGCTGTAGGGCTGGCTGTAATTAGTAACGCTCAAACTTTGACGCCAGGCACGCGAGTAAAAAGTCAAGATGTGAAATCAAAAGGAACCGCCACCTGGCAAGAAACTCCGTAATCGACGTGGAGTACTCCGTATTACATAGTAAAGTCTAACAAGGGCTGCGGTGGACGCCACGCGGGTCTGGTTGGGGGGATTATCTAATGATTAGAGTGGAGACTGGAACAAAACGGCTGTGAATGCCACGCGCGAGCTTTGTGCACGAATGAAGACATACACACAAACACAAGTCTTTGACTAATCTCTCTGTCGTCTGAGAAGTCTGAGAAAGCCGATATTGAGTATTCAATCGTTCATTCATTCGTAGCGTCAGATACTCATGCATTTGCGATGCAACTGAATTGGTTCCAAACGTAATCAAGGTGCTGGTGTGGTCTGGGTGCGGGCGTCAGTGGGTGTACAGTGGCCCCGTCTGCCCCTGCTGCAACAACCCGCGGCTGGGTCGACGCTAGCCCTGGGGCTCCAAATGTCATTCATTCCCATCTCCCGCCTGCCTGGCTTGAAACGACCTTGGCTCATCACCAGCTTTCCCCGAGCTGTAGAAGGCTTTCCTGCTCCTAAAACTCTTCAATCACCATCGTATCAGCTCCTCATCCTCCGCCATCTGGTCCCAGTCGATTCCTGGCCCGGTGCTACGGTCATCTTTTTCCTCCGGACACTGATACCGCCCATACTGTGGTCGTGTCGTGTCGTGTCGTGTCGTGTCGCGATAGAGCGGGCAGCGAGCCGTACTCGCAAACGAACGAAACTCCTGAAAATATTGAAAACCTGCTGTCGTCGCCATGGTCGTCGCCTATTCCAAGGGTGGCAACGGGACGGCTCTCACCAATGGCAAGCCCAAGGGCCAGGTAAAAGGCCAAAGAAGACCAATGAAGCATAAGCGTGGATTCATGTCCTGGGCAGTCAGCTTCATCGCAAGGTACGTTGCGTATCCGCATGACTTCTCAATACGTCGTAGCATCTATCCTTCCGTCACCTCGAGAGACTTCCCTGCAATGCTTTGGATGACACGCTAATTATTCTTGCTATTTTTCCTGCATCAGAATTGCCACATGGGGCGCTATCCTCACGATACTTTTGCGATGCCCGGCGTCTCTCGAGGCATGCGACAAAACATCACCGCTGATCTGCAAGCCCTATTACCGTGTCAAAAATGCCATCACGCCTCACGTACAACCATACTTTGATCAATATGCTGCTCCTTATGTAGATGCGGCTAAGCCATACTACGACACGCTAAACAATCAAGTTTTGACTCCGACACGTCAATATGCTGTCTTGTACGGCGCGCCGCTGGTTGGTATGGGGCAGGATCTGGCGCGGGTTCAATGGCAGCTAAACGGGCAGCCTCAGTTGCTTCGAATCCAGACATGGACCAAGTCGCACTACGACAAGTCGATATCACCATATTGGACGAAAGTGGGTGAAGTCGTGGGCCCATACTATGATCTCGCACAAAAGCACGCGAAACAGGCTTATAATGGCTATGTGCTGCCTGGTTATGAGCTTGCTCGCCCCTACGCTGTGCGTGGGTACGGTGCAACTGCCGAGTTTACTACCAGGACAGCCCTTCCAGCTGCCTATTGGGCTTGGGGCAAGGCAAATGCTTTCCTTGACACAGCTGTATGGCCTCAACTGCGTGTAGTCTATGTGGAAAACGTCGAGCCACAGCTTGTACGGATAGGAGAGCGCCTGGGACGTTACAGAACCAAGTCCAATGCTACAAGCAAGGTTGTGCCTAGCGAGTCAGCTGCGGAAATGTATGTACTCAAAGCTCTTTGTGGTCAAATCGCCATGGATCGTGATGAATCTAATGTCCAGTCAGTACTAGCTCTACAGCGTCGATTTCATCCTCTTTCAGCAAGCCCTCGCCACAGAATCCTTCCACTTCATCAGCCTCGACTACAGCTGAAGAGCCGGAAAAGTCCACGACCGAAGTAGACGAGAAAACACCCGGGGGGGACTATTGGAATCCCGTTCAGGCCCCCGCCGCCGCCGAAAATGAAAGTGAAAAGCGCAAGACTGCGCGAGAGATGGTTGCCGATGATCTTGCATCTTGGCAGAATAAGTTTGCTTCTCAAGCCGAGGAAGGTGCCAGTGCCATCGAAGATGAGGTTGATGAGATCGCACGAACTATGATGTCTGAAAATGCCCAAGTCACCGGAAAGGAACTCCTAAAGGCGCTGGAAGACACAATATCATCCGAAGTGATAAACTTGAAACACGAGATCAAGTCAATCGTTGAGATCGGTGGCAGTGATGCCCGGGAGAAAGCCGTCTCTGCTATCCGAGCAGCTGGAGTAGCCATTAAGAAGAAAGCCCAGGTGATTCGTGGGTGGCGGGAGGATTACGATGCCGAGCTTCAAGAGACGGTGCTCGACGCTGCCGATGTGTACTTTCAGATCCTTGACGAGACCCGAAACCTGGCACTGCAAAATATTGGCATGAAATGGGCGTGGACCGATGGGGTCACTTACAAAGACTGGCAGAAGTATCACGAGCTGAAAAAGACGCTGAGCAATTGGACGGAAGAACTCAAACAACTCATCATTACTCACCCAGCTCTTCTTGAGGCACAGGAAGTGTCCCACCAGATTGAGGATGACGGTATGACTATGGCAGCGATTGCCGCGCAAGAATTGGCCCGTTTGAAGCAAGTAGCAAATTGGAAGATCCAGGCCAATGATTCGACCGATGAGTTCGAATCTGACGCAATGCGACTTGCTGCCGAGGCTGCCCAACAATCCAAGGAGGACAAGGTTGGACCGAATGACAACGAAAGGCAGGAATGAAGGAGATGAGGAGCATATTGATACGGACGAATCTGTCTTGGGAGGTCAGCCTTCAGTTCCCGACGGACCAGAGGACAAGGAGACTATGCAGGATGAAGATTCTGAAACTCGCTCGGTTGTCACTATCAATCCCACCGTTACTGTATCCCTCGTCGAGCCTGAAAAGTCGCCCATTATTCTCGGCGATGCTCCCAGTGGTTCAAGCTCCAGCCACGATGCCGACTCGGACCCTCCAGAGGATCCCACAATTGTCGAAGAGACGCTGGCAACACTCGCGAATGACCCTCACAGTTCTGTTGCCCCAGCCATGTTCGGAGCAGCGGCCCAGTCGGTTGCTGACCGCAGCCCGGTCCTCGATGACTACACAGATTCCGACGCCATTGCCAGCGTAACTAGCGTAGCCCAGGCGGCATATTCCAGCGCCTTGGCTCTAGCTGCCGATCAGTACTACAGCGCCTTGTCCGTCGTTTCTGCCCAAGCTCAAGGGACTTCCAAGCCTGTTCATGAGCAACTCTTCTCGTCTGTTTCGGCCGCGAGCCAAAAGCTCAACGAGGTGGTGGCAGCCGCCTCTTCTGGAGTCTACAGCGCGGCCCCGTCTCCCACAAAAAGCTCAAACCTCCCCGAGTGGAACAAGGTAGAGTCAATTGCTGCGCGAAAATTGGACGAGGGACGCCTCTGGGCCTCGATTCAATACCAAAGCGTCCTCATTGCCCTCGGAGCAGCTACCCCTACTCCGACGTCTACACCGGAAAAGTACATTGAACAGGCCAAATACCACTATTACGCTGGGTTGGGCTTAGCTCAGGACCGATACTCCAGCTTCATGGCAGCAGCCTCCTCTGCTTGGTCTACGGCCACGGCCACCCCGACGCCCACAGACTTTGCAGGCTCCGCCTCGTCCGTGGCGTCAGTTGCTGGGAAGTCGGTAGTATCGGTAGCCAACGCGGCTGACGGGGCTGTCAAGTCTGCGTACAGCGCCGCCAGCGAAGGGGTCATGTCGGCGGCCCAAGAAGCTCAAGACACGATTGAAAAAGCGGCGGATGCTGCTGCAGAAAAAATCGTCAATGTCGCCGGCGCAGTTGCCGGCACTTGGGAAAATGTCGTTTCGCAAATCAGTGCCGACGTCTATGGCCAACCGTCAGCCATTGGCTGGTATGAGGGTGCAACTCAAACAGCTGGCTCAGTTGTTGCGGCGGCCACCGGCGCCGTCGCCGATTCCGCTTCCTTTGCATCTGATTTCGCGGCCAAACATTTTGATGCAATCAACGAGATCATCTCGGAGTTGGTGGTTGGGAAAGAACCAACATATCGTGAGAGCATCATGTCAAGACTCAGCGCGGCTTACGCTACAGCAACATCCAATTTCGGCAGTTTAGCCAGTGAAGCTAGTGTCGCTGCATCATCTGTCGGTGACAAAGTCGCCAGCGCAGCTGGCCAAGCAACCGACGTTGTCAAAGCGTCAGCTCAAAAAGTACGAGACGAGTTGTGATTAGCCCACGAAAAGAGCCGAAATACCACGATGACTGTCAACCGAAAAAGATGGAAGGCAAGGGGTGGGGAAAGAAGACTCTCAATATAATAAGATGTTGCAATTTTACCAGGACGATACCCTCTGTTTAGGCAGATATGAAGGCGAGAATGGGCTGTTTTGAAACAAAAATCTCAGGCCCACAAGGTCACCAGAAGAGAGGAGGAAGACGGGCGGAGTAATGGTGGAGGCCAGAAGAAGAAGAAGAAAGAACATGACCCTCTTTCGTTGAAGGCATATGAGACGGGGTCGCTTTCTTCTTCATTTCTCCTTGGATGTCGATCAGTGCAGAGCCGAGAAGTATGATGATTGGGACATTTTATGACGTGATGAGGCTTTTATGCTGTGTAACCTGGTGACTTGGGAATTAGATGGAAAACGCAAACATCTTTACTACCAGCGACGGGCTTGTAGGGTTGATTTGTACTTGTACGTGGAACTTGAAATGAAATTCCGTCGTTTTGTCTCGGTACATCAATCGTCAATTGTGTGGGTGTCCGGAGTCCGAAGTCCGGAGTCCGAAGTCCGGACACTGATGAGACGCAGAGACGGCAACAGCTTCTTTTGTGTGGTGCGGGCCGAGGTCCATTTAATAATGTCCATCGCTTATGTAAAGCCAGCCAGCCGCCACATGGAGTCACCACATGGAGTCGCCACATGGAGTCACCACATCCCATCTCGAGCCCATGCCAAGCCTCGCAAAGAAATTCGCGCGCCATTGTCAAACTTTACCCGCCTTCGTTGCTTTGGGGTTTTGGGACTTGAGACATACCGTTATCAAGTGTCTGGGGTTTGGAACGTTCGGTCAACCAACCAACCCATCGCCGAACTCAACTTCCAAAGCCAACCCAACCTTTTAACCACACGTTCAGTCCTTCACCCGCCACAGTTTTTCGTTGCCCCAAACCCTGGTTTTGCTTTTGCTAGCCTCGAGAGCCCCAGCTATAGAGGGGCCGAGTATCAATTGCTATACGGCACCGTTGTTCACAAAAAAAAAAAAATTCCCTTTCATTTTGTCGCGCTACTCCACAGACCCCGACGGTCACTCTGGCTCACAAGCTTGGAATCCGTCCACACTATGTCTTGACGATTTCCCATTTTTAGCCTCGTTCCAACTCTCGCCTGCGCCACCCGCGCCGAGACAGATCTATTGAACATGGCCTCTACCGGCTTCGACAGATGCAACCTCGCGGCCTATTCCTCCGACCATGAGAAGAACAATGCTGCAGGCAGGGAACAGAAGAATGGGACTTGCAATGCTTCCGCCCATCGGCTTTCCCTGTCCAGTGGCCCAGATCATCAAGATGCTACTCATCGACAGCTCAAATCCCGGCACATCCAACTCATTGGCATTGGTGGCACTATCGGTACTGCTCTTTATGTGCGTGCAATATGGTTCCGTTTCTGATTACTCCTCCTCCTCCTCCTCCTCCTCCTCCTCCTCCTCCTCCTCCTCCTCCTCCTCCCCTCTGTTCTCCGTCAGTTTGCTCGTCAAGTTGCTCATGGCCATGTCGTGCCCCTCCTTGTAGGTTCAAATTGGAAAAGGTCTATTGAACGGTGGGCCTGGCAGCTTGTTCATAGCCTTTAGCTTCTGGTGCACATTCATTCTTGCAATCACCTTGTGCATGGCCGAGATGGTGACTTACTTGCCCATATCGTCGCCCTTCATCCGGTTCGCCGGTCGTTTTGTCGACGAAGCATTTGGATTCGCCGCTGGCTGGAACTTTTTTGTCTTCGAGGCCGCTCTCGTGCCTTTCGAGGTTGTGGCGTGCAATTTCATCCTTCACTTCTGGACGGAAGCCATTCCGACTGCTGCCGTGGTCGTCATCGTGCTCGTACTGTACGCCCTCATCAACCTCTTGGCGGTGAAGTGGTACGGAGAGACCGAGTTCTGGGCCGCCATTGGCAAGGTGCTGCTGATCATAGGGCTCATCATATTCACCTTTATCGTCATGCTCGGGGGGAACCCCAAGGGCGACAGGTTCGGGTTTCGATTCTGGAAAGACCCAGGAGCTTTCGCTCCCCTCTACTACCAAGGTTCACTCGGCCGATGGCTCGGGTTCCTGCAGTGCCTCATCCAGGCCGCCTTCACCGTTGCAGGGCCCGATTACGTGTCCATGGCGGCTGGCGAGGCCGAGAATCCCCGCAAGGTCATGCCGCGCGCATACAATGCCGTCTTCTATCGGCTCACGGCCTTCTTCGTCCTCGGAACTCTCTGCGTGGGGATCCTGGTTCCCTACAATGATGAGGAGCTGAAGGCGGCTTTCGCGAGCTCGGCTCCCGGAGCTGCTGGCTCTCCCTACGTTGTCGCCATGAACAGATTGGGCATCGGCGTCCTGCCGCATATGGTCAACGCCATGGTCCTGACGGCGGCCTTTTCAGCGGGAAGCTCTTATGTGTACTGCGCCTCGCGTTCCTTGTACGGGCTGGCTCTCGAGGGCAAGGCCCCCAAGTTCCTGACGACGTGTACGAAGAAGGGCGTGCCTGTGTACTGCGTCGGCCTCGTCCTCTTGTTCGCCCTGCTCGCCTTTCTCCAACTGTCGCAGAATGCGTCCGTCGTGCTGGATTGGCTCGTGTCGCTCGTGACGGCCTCGCAGCTGATCAACTTCTGCTGCGTCTGCACATCATATCTTTGCTTCCACCGAGCCCTCAGGGCCCAGGGCATCAGCCGAGACTCGCTGCCCTACAAGGCGTGGCTCATGCCTTTCCCGGCCTATTACGCACTTGTTGCCACTTTCATCATGGCCTTTGTCGGCGGGTACACCGTCTTTCTCCCCGGGCAGTGGAGCGTTCCCAACTTCCTGTTCTCGTAAGTCTTGTGCGCGCCAAATCTCCCCGTTGTCCGTGCCTGATCTTGCAGCAGATACACCATGATCGTGGTGTTCCCGGTGCTGTACGTGGGGTACAAGGTCGTGCATAAGACGAAGATGCACGAGCCAGACGAGGTTGACCTGCAGAAAGACCTGGATGTCATCGAGGAGTATGAGCGAAACTACATTCCTCGGCCTGCGACGTATGCCGCTCCCGCTGCTCCCGCTGCTCCCGCGCCATCCCGGACAAAACGAAGAGACTAACAATGTTGTAGAAATCGGTTCGAAAAAGTATTGGACACGTTGTTTGGGTAGCATGATCCTCCTGAAAGAATTATGCATGACTCGGGAGCAAAGAAACATGGAGTTTGTTGCTTCTTCGTCGTGCTTCCGTGGCAGGACCAAGTTCTCTTTCCCCGTGGCGATTTGCTAATACCGTCGCGTCTTCCTTCGATGGGGCAGGAACGAATAGGGCATTCCTCTTACCGAGCGCATACTTGTCCGGATAACAATACTTTGGAGAAAAGGGGACACGAAGATGCGATGATGGAATGAAAGACGGCGGCTAAATAGTTAGCTAATGCTGTAAGCTATAGATGGAAACCTGACGCCCAGTAAGTAATCTTTGATCTTTGCTGGCCTTGTTCAAACCGTGACGATGGGCTTTCTTGACAAGCGCTGCGATGCCGATATTTCTCCGCCCAGCTCACCCAGGATGACAACAAATTTCTACCCCACGACAGCCTTTTGCTACCCGACCTCATTCTAGCAGCCCTGAGATGATCATTTGGTGTCCATGGAGGCAATGGGAGATATGACCGGGGGGATAAAACGCCGATCCTTCTTGCCGATTCTTCTTGGCAGACAATCGTGGACTTTACGACTACGGCCCGCCTGGCTGTGCACCACAGGCGAATATCATTAATGAATGGAGAAGCCATTTCGTCATCGAAGAGAACATGATGGAGTCGGACTGCACTGCCATCACACCGGACACCCGTTTTCAAGACCAGCGGCCACGTCGAAAATGGACGCGTTTGTATTCACGGTCCGGCGGCAAGTGAGGAATCAGTGCGGTTTTCGCCGGGTGTCCGACGGCCAAGTAAAATATGCAGCATTGAAATACATTCTATAGCAAACGCGACGCAGAGAATAATCCATCGTCTACAAGAATTCGTGCGAGGCCTCCATGTACCCCCCAACAAAGCCATGTCTCCTCCCGAGGATAGACGAATGTCAGTAGCGAAATGAGCCGAGGCCCTGCCTGCTCCCCTGCCCCCCCTTTGGCCTCATCCTAGAACGAAACATTCGTCAAACAAGGTCTGCCTTGCGCGGTCAATATCTACGAGGCAGGTTGGAGAATTTGCATTGTGACTTTGACTCAGCGGTTGGTTTGTTCTCATCTTGTTCTCGTCTTATCGATTGAAGACGACGACAATGGGTGATTCTCGGCAATGGCACGCGGCCGAGCGACCGCAGACGAGCCACGACGCTGCCACGACGCCACGGACTGCGTTTGGGTCCCACCATCACCATCACCATCACCCTCATCCTCATCCTCATCCTCATCCGCTCCCGTCGCCGCTTCGCCCCAGCCGGTCTGCGGCCCAGCTGCGTCGGCACTACAATCCCCACGATGCGCCGCCGCCTCCTCTGCCGCTGGGCAACGCACCGCCGGGCACGCATCTCGAGGAGACGCTGCCCCCCTCGCGGCCGAAAGGGCTCAAAGGACTGAAAGCAGCCCTCGCAGAAGCCCAGTTCGTGGCAGGCGGACTCGTCGGCCGCGCCGCCGAGTCGACCAAGCACTACACCATCATCCGCCACTCGCACGCGCTGGTGTGGTACAGGGGGCCCGGGACGTCCGTCTCCATGACCATCCTGGCCGACGAGCCCGTCCCGGCCAACAGGACGGTGTGGCTCCAGGCGAGGGGCTACTCGGGCAACGCGGGCATGTCTCTCGAGGCGCTCGCGGGCTCTCGCGACAAGTGGATCGACGTCACGCCCGCGTGCGAGGCCCAGGCGAGCCACCTGCCGGGCGCCGAGGAGAGGGCCATCCAGCGCGACATGAGGCGGTGGTTCGCGAGAGAGGCATCGTCGTCGTTGTCGTCGGCGGCGTCGTCGGGCAGGGCCGGGGGGGAGAGGAGCAGCCGAAGCCGCCGCCGCCACGTCCCGCGGGAGACTCACATCGTGCGGATCCCCGCGTCGGCGGGCGACGGCTACTTTCGACTGCTTCTCTGCGGGGGCGACGACGACCCGCGGAAGACGCTCTGCGGGAGTCCCGTCTTCAGGGTCGCCAGCACGTCGGCCGACATGTCCGTCGTCCGCGGCGCGAGCCTCGGCACCATGCCGCTCGAGATGGGCCTCAGGGTCGCGAGCACGGTGGTGGGCACGCACGTCGTCCGGAAGTACACGGGCATCGCGGGCGCCGTCGTGCAGAGCTCGGCGGGCAGGTTCGCCGCCGCCGCCGCCGCCAGGAAGAGGCAGGCCGCGGCCGGCGGCATCCAGGACGCGGTCCGGGAGAGCTGGCGGGGGAATCGACAGCAGCAGCAGCAGAAGCACGCCGCCCGCTTGCCTCCGGAGCAGCTGGACATGACAATCATCGGCGCCGACGACGGTCCCGAGAAGCCGTTCCCCATCAGCTTCTGCGGCAAGGTTTCGCGGGGAACAACAGGTCGCTCCGGCGCAGAACTGGGCGTCCCGACGGCGAATCTCGACGACGTGCCGGACCACGTCAGGACCAGCCTCGGCGGCGTCTTCGCCGCCTGGGCCATGATGATGCCGGCGGCGGGCGCTACCCCCGACGACGACGACTGGCACCCGGCCGTCGTGACGATTGCGCCTCCGAGGGGCGCGCACCCGGCCGTCGCCATGTCCAACGGCGTGCGCGTCCACGTCGCCGCAGACATGGACACCGACACCGACACCGACACCGGCTTCCTCGACCGCAGCAGGGTCAAGATCATGCTGATGGGATACCTGCGCCCCGCGATCCCGCCCGCGGCCGCGGCCAGCGCGCAGGAGATGCTGGCCCAGCACGCGCGAGACGTGTGCGTCACGCTGAACAGCCTGGGGAGAGAGAACTGGTGCCCGCCGACGGAGGCGCCGGAGACGAACAAGGGCGCGAGGAGCCTCGGCGACAGACTCGACGACGCAACCGGGCGGGTGCAGCAGGCCGTGGACAGGATCCCCCTGCACTGGGCGGGCGTGAGGTCCGCGTCGGCCCTGGTGAGGGACGGGGTGATGGGGAACGGCGGCTTGTGGGTGCGGCGATGAGGGGTTTTTTTCTTCTTCTTCATATCTTGTGGTGATGGGTAACGATGGCGAACCGCATCCGTTCCATCTCGTGACGTTGTTCCAGATCAACTCGAGTTGTACTGCAAGATGTTACCATCGACCACGAGTTGTACTACAAGATGTTACCATCGACCACGAGTTGTACTACAAGATGTATACCAGATCGACTATGAGTTGTACTACAAGATGTATACCAGATCGACTATAATTTGTACTACAAGATGTATACCATTGACTAGATCGAGTTGCACAACTAGATCTATACTAATGTGTACTAAATAACCATCAGTTCCACTACAGATGTACACCATCAACCAGATCGAGCACAACTAGATGTCTACTAATGTATACCAGACCATCAGTCGCACTACAGATACCAACTCACCACCAGACTAGATGTACTGTCAGCCATCCTCACCATCCACCATCCACCATCCACATCAACGCCCACATCTGTGCGCCTGGAACCACGACGCACCCCAGCCCTGGCGCCCGCCAAACCCGCCATCTGTTCACCGCTGTTTCAGCCCCCCACCTCAGTTCAGCCGGCTTGCACCGCGCTGCTCGGCCGGTGTTGATGTTGGTGTTTCCCCGTGACGGCGCGGCGATGCGGGGAAGCGAGGAATCGCCGTCTGACGGTTCCGGCCTCCCTTGCATAATCATCTTCACGTTGATGTTTCAACGGTCAAACACTTGTGCACGACACACGCCCCGGTGCCCACTGCCCGCCCATGCACGCCGCCGACGCCACCTTCACGTTATGCAAGCAAAGGACACATGGCGTTTGTCTTGCACCAAACTAGTAGTAGACTTGATCCAACTGACTTTCTACTAAATCAGTCTCTAACCTTTCCTTTCCTCCAGTCGTGCGCCACTAGGAATGCTTTTGTAATCCATATCGAATCATCCATTAACCTGCTAAATGTCGTTCGTTTCGTCTCGTAAAAAAGAAAGTAAGACAATCACACGTCGCTTGAATCACCACGCTTGGTAAGCCAAACCCCCGATCTCGGTATGCCTTGTACCCGACCATCTCTTGGTCACCTAATTTCCCTTCTGTTTTCCCAAAAAGAAAAAAAAATCAAACCCGAAAAAAAAAACCCCCCAGAAAACCATTACAGATGTTGTGAGCCGGACCACCTGGTCGTAAAGCCGTGACAGCAAAACAGCGAAAAGCAATATGCAGTAACAAGAACCAATGCAATGTAGGAGTCGAGGCTCGCAATGCGAATGCTTGAAACCCCACGTAGCGACGTCCTGCAATGAAAATTTTCCCCTTAAACCCTTGATAAAACGCCGAGTAGCCAATTTGAAGGAAACAAAATCCTCAACGCAATGTGTAGCCAGAGTTCCCTTGAGGCTCCATGACCTTCCTCACCCTTGTATGGCTGTAGCGGTATGCGCATCAGCTGTCCACGGAAAGCGCTCTGTGACGACGTCGCTACCAGGTGTTCCCGACCCGGACGCCAATGAGGGGGGCGTCGTGCGGCCTCTGTTGGGTGCCAGGGTTGCGGGAAACGTCTCCTGCAATACCGGAGAGGCTGTCGAGTAGTTTGTGTTTTGAGCCGAGCTTATTGCTGGGAAGTAGGGACTCATGGGCGCATAGTATATGCCATGGTGGGCGGAGGCGCCCGTGTGATGGTACGGCGCCGGGCAGGCTACCCCTGTGGTGGGCGATTGTTGAGCGCCAGCTCCAGAAGCCAGCCCGTTTGTTCCGTCAGGTGTTGTGCCAACTTTCAGAGTCCCATCTCTGATGGTGGGGCTTGATTGTTTCGTGGCAGTGCCAAACTAAACCAAATCAATATCAGTCAGTAAAAGCAGTCGCTTCCTATTTCGCGAATCCAGGGGGAAGGCCGGGGAGGCGAGCCAGAAGCGCCCTGTGCAAGAACGGGAATGGTGACTAGACCGTGGTAGGGGGGTCCGGAAGGTGGTTGAAGTGGAGATCGGGGGCACGTACGAAGCAATATTTGTTGACGAGTTCCTCATACGAGGCGCTGGGCAGGCTAGGAGCAGGAGAAGGCATCCCAGTTGGGGAGTTTCCGGGAAAGGGCGCAGGCACAAAGGGCGCAGAGTCCCGGGTGTTCTGCTTCATATAGAGGGTATCCCTCTCCTTGTCTTTGATTTGACCAGGTGTGCCATCTTTGGCTGCCTTCACGGCAGCATCCAGAGACGCAGAAAAGTCGTAGCGGTTTGAAAAGACAACTCCGCTGGGAGACACCAAATCCGTGGCGATGTTATCGCTCGCCAGGCTCGAGGATGACTTCGACTTGAATCGGAGGCCACCGGCGGTTTCCGACTCGCCCAAGTATTCGTGGATAGGTAGGTCAAAGTTGAACACACCGGATCCGTTCCCGAAGGCGTCCAATGACGCAGGCATCGACAGGGGACGAAGGGTGCCTCGACCGTTTTGCCTGCGGTTGCTGCGGGGCAGCCCACCTGGTGATTTTGAAGCAACCCCCAGGAAATTATTCTTGCCATTCTGTGGCAGATGCCTCTTCTTGAAGTCAACCTGGAAGTTGGTGGCATCATTGTTGTCCCAGTATTCCCGGCCGTTGACGGTGTAGCGAACGCAGAAGAATAACGTCTTGGATTCCAGGTCGGCCATGTCCGACAATTTGATGGTGAACGTGAACCGATCATGGCCTTGTGGGCTCTCGCGTGGGCGAATCTCGTGACTGTACTCGGCGTTGACCTCGGACACGGTCTTCCAGTAGTCCAACGTGAATCGGCAGACGACGGACTTGGTGAAGGCAAGATTGGCCACGGCGACCGAGCCCAGCAAAGACTTTTGGTCATTGGACAGCCAGACCTTTTCGAGTCTCGCAGGCATCGTTCTTCGGATCAGCGAATCATGGGGAAAGTTTGGCGTGGTGAGCTCCCATTCAAAAGGAGGAGCTTGACTGACGACGCGACCGCCTCTGGGAAATGGGTACTCCGAGTCGCTCTCGTAATGTTCAGCTGGCGAGGACCCGGCGCTAACGGCAAGAGGTCGATCGACTTGTAAGAAGTGCCGAACGTGCTCCAGGTGGGAGTCGAAGTGAACAGCCTTGGAATATACTGGTGTGCCCGGCATGCTAGATGGGCGACGGTGACCCCGGAGGGCAGGGCGGACCAATTCACCAGACTTTTTGCGGACCATCTGGGGCTTGTACTTCAAGTCCTCATCGGTCTCGTCGTCGGATGCCGTCAGGAAGCCACCTGACTTCATGAGTATGGAGGCATTGGGGTCGGTGGCAGAGCGAACGTGGCCATTCCTTCGACCGCGTCCACCCAAAGGTACATCGCTCAAAGCGCTCGTGCTGTAACTCGCGTGGAGGCAGGGAGGGATCGTAACTTTGGGCTGCGTATGCTGGGGAGGAGGCGTAGTCGACTTGGATATTTGGCTGACTGCATCTCTCAGGTCTCTGAGGACTTCTGATCGACGACTTGCCATCTCTGGCGGCTCATCATCATCGCTCCCTGAAGTAGCCGATTCTGGGGGAGAAATGACTGCGCCCTTTGGTATCAACTCTTTCCCGTCCACTCGAGGAGGGGGTGACTGCCGCACGCTTCCCCCCAGATTCTTCAGCGTAACCGTCTTCATGTCCTCTGCTCCATTGGTCGCTGGGGAAGAGGAAGAAGAATCGCCAATGTCGTTCACCGAAGGAGTGCGGCGGTGCTTGTTGAGGTAGGAGGCGGAGCGTGGGAGGGTTGGCCTGGGTCCAGACTGAAAAGACGAGCGACGACTCACATCCGGTGAGTTGGGCGCTGAAGAAGCGGGAGATCGAAGTGAAGGCGGCGTGTAAGGCATTCCCGGCATGGGCAAGCCCGGTGTGGTACGCCCGGTGTGATGGTGTGAGTGGCGTGAGTGAGAGGTGCGAAGGGGGGTTAGGGTTGTCGTGGTGGAGCAGGAGAAGGCGTTGTCGTTGTCGGCAGGATTTGATCAGGAGTACGGCAACTTAATACATAGGTGCGAAAGGTGCAACGTGAGCCAGAGGCTAGGAGAATAAATGTCTGAAGGGAAAAGCGGAAGCTATTGCGGTACTAATGAACTTCCAAGTTAGTGATGCAGGTCGACGTGAAGGAAGAAAAGCAAGACGGGACACTGCGAAGAGCGCCGAAGGTTTAAAGTTTGCCTCGGAGGACGCGAATAAATCTTACTCGAATGCTTCA
This sequence comes from Epichloe aotearoae, assembly GCA_000729855.1. Lineage (NCBI taxonomy): Eukaryota > Fungi > Ascomycota > Sordariomycetes > Hypocreales > Clavicipitaceae > Epichloe > Epichloe aotearoae. Next base: position 16,468 of record JFGX01000158.1, on the reverse strand, counting down.
ACGGATTCTAGGTAGATGTCGAACGTGGTGGGTGGCAGTATGCTCGAGCAATATTCCAGCAATCAAGCAGAGACGGCGAACCCGGTGAACAACAAAACGTGGGCAAGAACAAATACTAGACTGGACGGCAGGACCGAAGCGTCCCGGTGACGGTGGCGGTGGCGACGGCAAAGCAGGCAATGGCGGTCAAGCGTGTCAATTCTTGACCAAAAGCCACTCCCGACTGCAGAGATTTCAACAGGTATGCTCGCAAGGCGATGACCTGGAAATTGAAGTCGTGGCAGCGTCGGTGGCAGCGTCGGAGAGATGATGCCCGTTTCTCGTCGTCGTAGGCCCAGGCCCGTTTGCGGTCGAAACAGCCAGTCACAGGTGTCGACACTTCTGCTTCTGCTTTGGCACCTGTTCAAACAACCAGCTCGATGCTGTGATTCAACACAGGGCCGCGGGCCTCGAGGGGCGAGAGATGGAAGGGAGGAAAGGCTTTTGCAAAGAAAAAGTGAAGAAGCGAAAAAGTGCCTACGAAGCAGGGCTCGAGTTGAACTGGCATGAAAGTGGTGGGAAGGCGGATGGTTTTGCACTCACTGTCACCCACTGCCACCCACTACCACCCACTCCCACTGCCACTCGGACAGCCCCAGGCTGGCCTGGCACGCTAGCTAGCAATGCCTAGCATGCGCCGGGGCGATGAGGTGAACTGGGGTGGGGGGGGGGAGGGGTGTGGGAGGGGTGTGGGAGTGGAGACGGGAAAAAAAAAATTGATGTTGGGTGGTGGTTTTGATGGGTGGTGGTTTTGATGGGTGGTGGTTTTGATGGGTGGTGGTTTTGATGGGTGGTGGTTTTGATGGGTGGTGGTTTTGATGGGTGGTGGTTTTGATGGGTGGTGGTTTTGATGGGTGGTGGTTTTGATGGGTGGTGGTTTTGATGGGTGGTGGTTTTGATGGGTGGTGGTTTTGATGGGTGGTGGTATAAAGTATGGTGGGCGGTGGCATGATGGGTGGTGGCACTGGTTGTTGGGGGTGCGTGGCCGCGAGGACTTGGAGCAACAGACGAAGTCTGATCTGATGTCTCTGTGTCGCAGACTCGCAGCGCATCGAGTACAGGACCAGATGCAGACACAACATATGTATGGACCAACCATGGACAGCGCACAAGAACATTCTTCCTTATTAGTCCGTATCATATGCTTTCATCGCTGCGCTGCGTGGGACAAACGGCTGTCCGGAGGCATCCCGTCCCAAGTCGCAGGCTCATGCCTGCCATGCCCATCATGAACGGACCTGGACATGGACAGACCGGACAGACTGGGGCGGCAAGTTCAGGCGGCAAGTTCAGGCGGCAAAAAGGGGGCTGCGCGACGGGGGACGGGCTACATAAACGCTCGTTCTGCAACAGACATGCAAAGTCATTTTGCATCCCGTCCATGTCATCTGTGATGAATCGGACTGATGGTGCGCAAACGGAGCAATCCATCCGTACGGATTACATGGCATAACATGGCATTGTTCGAGCACCGACTTGCATCACTTTACGGTCCGTACTCCGTACACCGCACCCTGGCCAAGAGCTGCATCGACTTGGACAAGGGCCACAAGGGCCTGGTGATGGCGTGCAGACACGGCGGCAGGCATGATAAGCAGACACGTATCCAAGATTCCATGTAAGATCGGCGAGCGGGGCTCCCGGGGTGTTTTGGCCGTCGAGGGCCGTCGAGGCTCGCCATGAGAACGACCGAACCGAGATTAGTTAGAATGAGAACCGTTGGTGCAAGTTGCAAGCTGCAAGTTGGGAACGAGCGACGGCGCTGCAGTCCGGCTCCACTAGTCTTGCCAGCGGTGGTCTGAGTTGCTGTGCGAGAGGTAAGACAGCGCTCGAGTTGCTGACAAAGGTGTGAGGACTGAGGACGGAGCCTGGGACCCGGGACCTGGGAAGGGAGGAGGTTCACGATTTCATCATACCCAAGGCACCGGGCGAGTTGGCCAAGCGGCCAAGCTGCCAAGCTGCCAAAAGGAACCCACCCCGGGTTGCCGTGACCCATGTTCTCCTGCCCTGCGGCGGGACTTTGGGACTCACCACTCGACCCGAACTCGCGCGCTGCCTGCATGGCAGAGGCATTCCGTGACCACTGACTTGTCTCTCCCAACGGCCCCGGCGGCTGGCGAAACTGTTGTGGTGTTGTGGTGGCGTTTACGGAGCCTTCGACGCTCGCTAATAATACAGCGACAGTGTAAACCAATCCTGACCAAGCACCACCACACACACACATGCCCTCAAGGGCCTCAACCACACGCCATCGTGGCCTCCTCGCACATACAACATACGTTGCAACCACACCATCGCTCACCGTTTTTGACGCCGCGCAACCAACCCAGCCAGGTGGGAGGAGCCGCAGGTCCTTCTTTCCTTCTTTGCAATTACTTGCACATCTGCATCGACATGGGCATCTCAGATGCACTTGCGTTTGCATTCCTCATGGTGAAAGCTTGGAGGCATTTGTCGACACAAAAAGCAGTACCGCCGTCGCCTCATTGCGCCCGCAATCCACCCAATGACAATCCGTCTCATTCACTCCGGACATAGGATACGGATACTGCAATCGCGATTTTGGACGGGGCTGCCAAGGCAATGTGCAATTCAGGCAAATCAATCACCTTTCCGGATGAGAGCCTCCGCACCTCCCGAGCCATGGTACCATTTATTGGTGGGAAGCTCCCGTGGCCGCTGATAAGAATACATACATATGTAGAAAGAGCGAGGGAAATAAATGCTGTTTGCCAATTAGAAAGTGCGACGCCTCGCCTGGCAGATGGAGTGAATCTTGGCGCGCTGCACCTTGGCTGTCGCTCGCTCACACCGACCAGGCAAGGGTGCATTGCATGTTGTAAGTGGGCAGATGCTAGCTTTCTTCTCCTGCTAGTCCGAAAATCACCCTCCCTTGCGATGGAAGAGCTTGGGTGATGGTGAAATGTGCCGGAGAATACATTTGCCCTAGACTTTTTCATAACTGATGCTTGATACAGCAGACTTGATGGCCGCGGTGCCCAGAGAAACAGACCAGAGGCTGCTGCTATCGAAAATCTACCGAATCATCTCGCGCGACGCACAGCTGATACTAACAGCCTGGAGCTGGAAATCCAAGCTTTCGGTGGTCTCGGGAGGTTGTTCTGCATACATACCATACATACATGAGCCCATGTCCTTGCACCATCGATCATTTCAATTTCACCCATGTCGCTTACGACGAGCTCGCGATATTTGTCCCAAGACGATGCTTTTGCTCCCGCACTTTGATCTAGTTTTTACCGGCCAAGAACCCACTCTGCCGCATCGTGACGTCGTTGATTGCATGACAAGTCCGGCAGGTAATACGGGGCAGCACATTCGCGCAACATGGGACAAGCGTCGAAAGATGGGAAAGCACATATGTAATTTCGATGGAAATTTCCATGTGTCCAACAGAAGGCAATTGCCGGTTTTTTTCGGTCCATGTATTTTTCCCCCTGGGAGAACAAGGCGATGCAACGCACTGCTAACAATCTACGAGTTACTCCGTGGTCGCAACAAGAATACACACATACATAATCCGTACTGAATTGGCGAGATCCGCTTTGATGACTCCATAAGTCTCTGATTGCTGTTTGGGATCTTCTCGGTGGGCCGTGGACCACCTCTCAACATGCTTAACATGGGTTTGCTTGATCTCGATTTGAAGCAGATGAACAAGCACTCCGTGCCGATTACGGGGCTGGCTTTCGGCTATTGCAATCCCAACGGTGCTCGCGTATTAGTGAGAGGAGTCCATGGAAATCCTCGAGTGCTGGTCACGCAAAAGTGATCTAATCGCGGCGCAATCTGAGACTAGTTCGGTTTGCGACGACTTGGAAAGCGCTCGTCATGGTCAATGTTTATTATTCTCAGACACTCGAATCGCACGCAAACTTGAAACATGGACAAGGCGTGATTTTGGCTCACTATCGTTGCCTTTTGGTATGCCAATTGCTGTACATATGTTTCGGTGCCCCTTCGTCTGTGAACTTTTTTGGGCCAAGACACCGGATTTGTCTCGATGAAGTCCTTCACCCGGTGCCACCAGCAACATGGTTGAACGCGTGTCAGATAAGAAGAGCACCGTTAAACCAGCCACAATGGGTCAGGGTTTCTGTTGTACGGAGCACGGAGCACGGAGCAAACGTGCGAGAGAAATCTGTGATCGATGAGTGGAGCCGTTTGGTGTCCACGGCCAAGGTGGGGCTGACAAAGACACCATCAACGATGAAGCTCTTTTTGTGCATCGCTGTTCATGAGACTGAAGGAACATGGCTTACTTCTGTCGCAAGGGCGCTCGTTTGATCAGTGCGCCTGTTTTGTTTCACGGTCGACAAATGACATTTTTGTTCTTTGTTCACCAACAGATCGATTTTCCTCTCCCATACGCATGTATGTCATAATCGAATGTCACTCTCCGACGACTGGCTCCGACTACTCCGCCCTGGTGCACCCGTGCGTCAAGGCTAGCTGGGGCCATCTGTAATAATATCCTCGACCCGCTCTTCGACCTTCTTCTAATAACCAGGCAGGGCACAGGGCACAGGGCAGCAGAGCACAGGGCAGCAGGGCAACAGTGCACCAACGGTTTACGTGAGCGTGTCCCATGTCACTCTGAAGCTTACATCATCACTGCGTACCCAGGTCCGATAACGGAAGGGAGGTCAGCGTTGGAGCCATTGCCGTGATCGGCGTTTGATGGCAGCAGAGCTCCTTAATAATAACAGAACAGATTAATCCGCAGCTTGCGACCCAAAGGAGCGTTCCGTGCCCACGGCCCACGCCCCACGGCCCACCTCAGCCCGTCCTGAAGAACCCACCTCACGATGGGTTGAGTCCACTTGATGCACGCCGAGATTTGACACGGCAAGATGGACTCTGGTTGCCTGCCCTGCTTGCCTACCAAGGTAGGTATGCCGCAAGTATGCCGCAAGTATGCCACGGGTTCCCCAATGCATATGTATGCTGCACTGCGGCGCAAGACACGAGCCAGGTTGACTCCAAACACGGTCGAGACGTTCATGCACAGTGCACGGTCAACTATTACTGCACACGATTACGAAACAAGAACCGTCTAGCCAGTTTGACGTCAAACTTGCGTAACGTGGCAACTTGACAAGACGTCTTTCACCATATCTCTTTTCTCTCTTTCCCCCTTGCTCCGAGGGTATCTCCCGAGGGTATCTCTCATGGTGACGGCATGTTATGTGGCTACATCTTATCAAAATTGGGCTTCATGTCTCATGCAGTGTTCGTCTGGGTTATCTCTGACAAATCCCCGCAATCCTTATCCTATTCTACGGGGTAGATGGCGGGATGGCGGCGGCAAAAGGCAAAATGGTGGCGAAATCCTGCCTTGGTATCTCTCGACGCGAAACCCGAGATGGTGCCCCAACAAGATTCGGTACACCAACCATGAACGTATGTTCTGGCCCTTCAATCTAGGCTCGACCAGGCACGCACCAAGATAACAACATGGTGGGGGCGGGACTTCTGTCAATCTGTCAACATGAACAAAAAGCCATCATTGGTGTGGGTGAAGGGAATCACTTTCCGTCGCGCCATCCGTCGGTCCGCCCGCACTGGCGAAAAGCGTTGGCGGTGGAAAATCCTATTCAAATCCGGCGGACGACGTATCGCGCCTTGCATGATGCTAGCCCAGAGAAGCCGACGTCTCGAAAACGCTGGAACGTTCCAAGCCCGGAAGCCTGGCGGAGTCCGTCAGAGGTTACAGTTACCTTTGTGGCTGTTGAAGCTCAGAGCTGCCTGCACCCGTGTTTATCAAGGCAAGTGTGTAATATCACCTACCATGATATGATGAGCCAAGGCCAGCGAGCGGTTCAGAATGCAGAGGGATATTGAAACTCGATTAAAAACATCGGTCCCTCAGACCCCCTCGTTACTCGCTCCCTCGCGGTTGTTCCCATCCGCACCCCATGGGGATGGATGGCTTGAAGTGGTCAGCCATTCATGCATGGGGTTAGAAAGGGGGCTGGATACGGCGTCGTGGACAGCCACATGGTTGAATACTACGGATTACTCCCCATGTACTCCGTGCTGCCGCCACGAGTGAATAATCTCGGCGTCGACCAACGATCTCGTGTGGCTGGATGAATGCCAACGCCCCCGTCCACCACCACAACGCCAAGTTCAAGTTCAGGTCTTGTGTGGCATCCAGACCCACGGTTTCATTGAAGCCGGAGAATTCGGAGAATTTGAAATCGCAAGTCGCCCGCCATTGGCGACTTACGGCGCGTGAATCTGAATCTGGTCTTCATCTGCCCAACATGACTGGTCCCCCCGCCCTCCCCCGCACGAAGCCGATATGGAGCTAATAAGACAACAACGCTAGACCTAGAACCCTGGGAAAAGAGGGTTCCGGGCCTTGTTTTGCTTTCGTTCGCATCATATCGACCACTCCATCTAATTCACCGACTTGCGGCCCACGAACAATGTCTGAAATGATATGCTTGGCAGATCAAAAATCTTGTGGGCAAAAGTATGCAACAACTACTTACTACTGGATCCAGATGCGGCTGCCTATCGGTGCGGCTGCCTATCGGGGGTGCATATGCATGGAAGGAAAAGGAGCCATCTGCCAAAGAGGCAAAATCGCCAAGGCCGTGATAAGCTGCCCAGCTGTCTGTCTGTCTGTCTGTCTTCGGGGTCTCCCTAGTTCCTGCCTGCAATGCCGCCCTCCACCTTTTCACCTCGAGTGGGTGTTGATCCCTTGCTCACCGGTATGCTAGATGACGACGAAGTACTCCTCCCCCTCCCTGGATGCACGGGGTTTCGTTATAATCATGCTCGGCCGCGGCAGCTTTAGCACCGCCAGGGCCCTGGATCTTGGCGTTGCAGCGAATAATGCCACCAGCGGACAAGACAAGGCCACCTCCATCTACGCGTCTCATCTAGCCGTCTCGGGGGCATCTTCGGATCGATCGGAGCCCGGAGCCATGATTCTTGCTTGCCAATCCATATGAACGACGTCTCAAAAGAAAGAGATGGTCAGTCGTCTAGGGTAGGCGCGCGCAAGTTAAACCTTGCATAGAGTCAATTCGACTCTCTGCTCAGTCGTGTCCAAAACGAGCTCCTCGTGAACACATTGATTCTTTCGCAACATCATTACTTTTTCCATGGTGTACTCAAAGGCCTTTAGCAAATAATGGCCCGACATTCTCGCACAGGAAGCAATGTTGTTGATTCACGCCGCGTCTCTCGTCTATGCATTCGCGGGAGCCGCATTCGACAGCTACCCCCTGGAGAGAAAGTCTTGCTCTCGCGGTCCTGTGACTCCTTGTCCACGTCTAGGAGAAAAGCAGGCAGGCAACAGCTCAAGAAGCCTACACGAAACCATCCCTGGCTAGCTGGCCCTTGATTCTTCCGAGTAGGTGTACGGCCTGGGCGACCATTTTCGCCAGATGCGGAAGCTTCTTTAAATACGACCGGAAGAACCGGCATTTTCGGGAGGGGGAATCAATTGGAACTCGACATGACACGATGCACACACACGCTATTCACACGATGAAGAAGACCCACGGTACCTTCACTCCTTAATGCCCACACCGTGTATGTGCCTGATGAGAAAGAGTCATGGCTGATCCCAGTGCATGCTAGTCAACCCAGAAGAAAGCGAGCCCAGAAGAAAGCGACTACCCTTAACCCCCGTGTACCGGTGGACCAGCATAGTTCCTGTGGCCCCAGGCAGCGTACCATATGGCAGATACGCCAATCGCAAAGACGAACACAACAGGTGCGTAGTTGACAGTCGTCGGGCTGACGGGGATGGATGTCGGCATGCAGAACAGAGGCAGAGCGAGCGCGGACCAAGCTATGAGCAAGGGAATCGTCTTGTCAGCGCAATGCTTCAAAAGCCGGACTTGAAAAAAAAAAATATCGCGGGGCACCGCTTACCAATAGCAACAATGTTGGCAAAGTAGCCAAACTTGCCCAGAGAGAACTTGGCGCCCTGAACGGCTCTGCGCCCAGTGAACAGGTTGATGGCGATGGGGCATGCGTAGGATGCCGTCAAAGAAATGACACCAACACCAGAAAAGGCGTTGAAGGCAGCACTCGAGCCGAAGTAGATGAGGCCCATGAGAATCTCGACCACCATACAGAGCATCATGGCGTTGACTGGCACATCAAGAGAGTGGTTCACCTTCATCCACAACCTGGCCCCGGGAATGGCACCGTCACGAGCAAAAGCCCAGGCGCAACGAGAAGAAGCAGTTGTGCAGCCAACACCGCAGATGATGGCAAGAACCATGAGAGGAATCAAAAGACCGAAAGCTCCACCGGAGTTGCCAACAGCCGACTTGAGAATGGGTGGCACGGGCTGCCCAGACGCGAGTGAAGCGAGCATCTTGACATCGGGAAGAACGAAGCAGAGGGGTACAAGGAAGAGTAGACCTGCGACTGTGTTGATCAGGATCGTGGCAACCATGGCCTTGGGAACCTGCGTGGCTGGGTGCTGGACTTCTTCACACATGCTACATCCATGTGAGCAAAAGCGGCGGCGGCGACGGCGGCGGCGAGAAACAAAAGAGATGTGTGTGATTTGTGAGACTCACGAGATGATCATTCCGGTAGACGAGGTCGCATAGCCGGCGTGTAAAAGGCCAACCAAGAAAGACCAACCATCGGGCCAACCCGAGTTGTTTTCGAAGTGAGTGAAGACCCATTTGGCGTCGCGGCGACCCTCGGCGGCGATGGCGAGTATGCACACCATGATAGCAATGACGCCGGCAAAGGTCCAGAAAATAGCGGCCGTCTGTCCGTCATTTCGTCAGCGTGCCCGGCGCCCGCCCACAACCTTGGCACGAGAGGCCCGGTGGTCTCTAGGTGGTTCGCTGCTTTTACTTACATCGAGCCAAGGAAGCCACTTGTTCCCGAAAGCAGAGATGGCGTTGCACAAGAGTGTAATGCCGAGAAAGATCAAGAAGACCTGGTAAGGAGCTCCTTCCAAGACGGGATGATCCGCATCTTGGGCAAACACGTTCACGCAGGAGACGAAGAAGAGCGTGGTACCAAAGTTCACAGCAAGAGTAATGGTAATGTTGCCCACGAGATATGCCCAGCCGCAAGTCCAACTGGCGATGCGGCGCCACCTGACGGGCGCCAGCATGAATGCTTGGTAGTAGACGCCTAGATGTCGTCAGTTGAGGAGTTGAGGGATGAAGCATTTCAGGCAGACGGCTCTCGACGTGGTGACTATATTGTATGAAAGCCACAAAGACTGCTGCCATTCGAACGGCTCATATGGGCGCCTCGAAATGGGAATTCAAAAAAAAAAAACGTACCTCCAGCCGTGGGATATACACTGGTGATTTCACCGAGGGAGGAAGCAACGCAGAGGATAATTGCCGACACGGCGACCCAACCCCAGATGATGTCTACGGGACCTCCTCCCGTCAGAGGGTACACCAGAGTAGTAGCCAGCCCATAAGGAATGGAGGCCAGGACAAAGGACATGAAGGCAACTTGGAAGGTCGATCGGCTTCGCGCGAGCTCGGGCTTGTAGCCAAGGTTCTCCAAGACTTGGTCGGCAGAGTCATTTTCGTGAGACAGGCGCAGATGGTGATCGACCTTGTTGTCGTCGGCGGCGCCGCGACTGCCATGGGAGTCCCTCTTGGTGAGTGACATGTTGACGTGTGTAGTAGTTGGATTTGATGCCCAAGCGGCTCGAATCGGATCCTCTATCGGCGTGGTGACAATGACGCTTTGCCAATGGGATCATGCAACGACGACGACGACGACGACGACGACGGCGAGAGTGGGAAGACAAGAGAGAATGAAGGAGGAGAGGTCCGCGGCTCGTTGTACATGCAAGTCACCCAAGACTAAAACAGTCTTGAGGATGAAGAGCCGAAGAGGCTACAGTGTACGGATCGGATCACGCGCGCGCACAAAAAGGTGAATTGGACCAGAGAGGAAACAAGTCCCTGCGGGTGGTGGGTCACTACATAAATGCGCATGCATACATGCATGATGCGGCGTTTTTTTTGAAGCGCATACCGCGTTAGTCCTAATTCGGATGACGATCCACATACCTAATTTTAGTGCGGCTCGCGTTAATTTTTACTATTAAGTGAGATGCCTATATGTGCGATGTATGAAGATTGATATATTTACATCCAGCTAGGGTGTTGCGTTCGCCGCCCACGGCGCGAAATTCCACGAGGCTTGAAGATGGTTAATGCTTGTGATGCAGCGTTGCAGCGAGCCGCTTGGTTTCGCCACTTCCGTAACGAGCTGGTATACGGACGTATTTCGAGGGGAATCAGGCAGAAAGGCACTTTTCTTCTATTTTAGAACTAACGCGGTATGCGCATTTAGTGACCCGCGGGGGTTCCACGACATGGAACGGCTGGTGGGACGCCAAGAAGACTGAAGTGTGGTTGGTTGCTTGACGAACGGGGGCTTGCAGTGGGTGGCCCCAGGCTCTCAATAGGTCCGAAAATCTTCTTTTCCTGGTGCGGGCAGAGGAAATGATGAATGATGCGGCCCGGCGTCCTGGCGTCGACGTTGAAAGGCCCGCTGGGGACTGGAGGGTTGTGCTGACGCAGGCTGGAGGGCCCTTGCTCGGCGCGAGCGAGCGATTATGCCGCGTCGTGGTCGGTCATTCGCCAGGGGACATGCTCGAATCCGGGCGTTGCCCCGAGGAGCTCCGAGGAGGGCGTCACGCCAAGGGAGAGAAAAACGCAGCCGGGTTGCAGGGGCATTTACGGTCCGTACTCTGTGATAATGCCCATCTCCACCGCCGTCAGAACCTCTCATCTCATGCACATGTGCACGGAGTACGGATTAGTAAGTACTTACACACGATCTGGTGGGACCGAGGCCAAAAGCAAAAAGTGCCCACTGTTGGACCGAACAGCTAGGGTCAGAAATGAGGGCATGGATTAAGTTGTTCCACCCTGTAAGAGGGCGTGGACTACGGTTTAAATAACTAAGTACCTATACTATAGGGAGTGTAATCTGCCTATATAAAATATACTATATATCTACTAAAGGTCTAGAAAGTGACTAGAAAGGTAGGTCCTAGTGTCTAAGATAACTATAAGCGGTTAAACCCTTATAGCGGGGTATAATATATCCCCCTAGGAGGCCTATAATTAAGGCTTCCTATAATCTATTAAATAATTTAATTAAATTAGTTAGAGTAATAATCTAATTATTATTAATTAAAGCAAGGTCTTCTAGGAATTCCTACTCTTTTAGATTAATACTAAGTATTTAATCTAGTAACTATATAAGCCCTAAGGCCTTTCTAAAGTCTATAAAAGCCTTTCTAGTAAGTAGCTTTATAAGGCTATTAGTAATTATCTCTTTAGTAGCCTTCTAAGTTATATTAAAGGTTCCCTTTATAATCTCTTAATAAAGCTAGTAGTAATAGATATTAATATAGTGTAATTAGGTTATAAGCTTAATAAATTCCTCCTTAAGAAGATAAATTATCTATATATTATTATATTTAATCTTAAGGGTATTATTTCTAAGATATAATCTAACTTCCTAATATAATTACTTAAAGGTAATTAGCTCTTTACTATAATATAATAGCGCTAGAAGCTTTACTTCTATAGAGGAGATTATAATAGTCTTTTATTTTCTTACCTTAAAGAGAATAAAACCTCTAAAAAGCTTTATAATATAGCCTTATAAGCTTTTTCTAGTTATTAGATTATTAGTAAAGAAAGTATTACTATAAGCTTTAAGTTTAGGATTATTACTATTAAATTTAATTAAGAGATTTACTTATATATAACTATACTCTAGAGCCTTTTCTATAGCTTTAATATACTATAGCCCTAGGCGCTATAGGTGCTATAATAGTTATAATACTATAAAAGAGATATCTAGCCTTAAGATAATTATAGGATATAGTAATATACTAACTAGAGATTAATATCTCTTTAAATCCTTTATATTAACCTTACCTTTATAGAGATTAAGTAAAATAGAAGTTATAGGTGCTATTAGCCTTTAATTTAGGACTTTTATATTAAATTTAATTATAGCTTTATTCTAATAGGACTTCTAATTAAGCTATAATTATTAGTTTTTATAATCTCTAATAATTTTAACTCCTAAGAACTATTATAATTTACTAAGGTCCTTAATATTATACTTCTTAAAAAGTCTCTCTCTAAATTTATTATAAAGAGCTAATTTTCCCTTAGTAAATAAAGTAATAAGGTTATTAATATAGAAAAAGATAATTAATCTATCCTTAATAAATATATATATATCTTTAAAGATCTATGTAAATCCCTTACTAACTAACTATTTAATTAATTCCTTTATCTAAAGAAAAGAAGCTCTATAAAGCCTATATATAGTATATAGAAGCTTAAGATAAGCTTATTTATCTTTATAACCTAGTGGTATTTTATAATATATCTCTTTATTAAGATCTAAGTTTAGGAAGGCTATAATAAAGTTATATTAATAAGCTTTAAGGTTAAAATAGTATAGGATAGCTATAAGGAGCCTAAATATAATACTTACTAATATAGTAGCTTATATAAAAAGGTTCCCTTTTACCTATTAATTCCTAAGAATATATAATTAAGCTTTATACCTTAAAAAGTAGCCTAATTAATCTAGCTTATAGGTAAATACCTAAGTAAGCCCTAATATCTTAATATATAAAGGGACTTCTAATTTACTAACTTTAATAGTAACCTTATTATTAATAACTTTATTATACTCTTTATCTCTTACTTTAATAAATACCTTTTCTTTAGGGTACCTAGCTAAGTAATTATAATAAGTAAGAGATAAAGGAAGTCTTAATATATAAGGTTTTTCCTTACTCTTAGCCCCTAGGGTAAAGGTAGTAGTAAAGGCTTTAAGGAGGTTATTATTATTAATATTAAGGATATCTAGATCTTTATCTTTATAATTTATTTTAGGTAGATTTAGTAAATTATTAATATTTATTAGTATATAATCTAAAAAATCTAGTTATTAGCTAGATAAAGTTAGTAGAGTTAGTAAAATTAACTCCTATAATTCTTTTTCCTTTTCTCCTTTATTTAGTTAATTATAATTATATTAATTCTCTTATTATTAAATTAGAGGTAGGGTAACTAAGTCCTATAGTAGCCCTATATCTATATTATTAACCTTAAAGTTCTCTATAAGCTCTTAAAGTAAATATCTTATAGGTTCTTTTTCTTTAATTAAAAAGTCCTTTTCTTAAGCATAGAAGATTAATTTATTAAAGATAATATAGCTTAATAAGAACTAGTAATTTCTTTATATTATAGGTACCTAAATTAGATATTAAATAGAAGAGATATATCCTACTAAATATCTAATATAAGCTTTTAGAGAGAGCTTTAGACCTATCTTCCTAAGCCTATTATAAGTTATTATAAAAGCTTTATAACTAAAAGCTTAAAAATAATCTAATAAAGCTTCTAGCTTCTCTAGTAAATAGTTCTATTAAAGCTTATTCTCTTATAGCTATTTATTTAAGGCTTAATGTAGTAAGAGCTAATATAGAGACTTCTAAGGCATATAATTAAGGATATAAATAGCTACTTCTATAGCTATAGGCTAAAGATTCTCTAGAAAGCCTGCTTAGGTTATTAGAGTTATTATAACTCTTATTATTACCCCCCTAGACCGCTTAGTATGCCTGTTTTAGTGTAAATAAGCTAGACTAGACTTCCTAATAATAATACCTTTATTAGTAATATTTACTTCTTACTTCTTAGTCTAAAAGGTAAATTCCTTATTAGTAATTATAACCATAATATAAATACTAAAGGTCTTTATATAATGCGCTTCTAATTAATTAAAGCAAGCTATAATATTAGTCTTTAATAGAATTATAAAGATATAATGTAGGCCTATTACCTTATAAGTAAAAAGAGCAATATAATAGTCCTTATTATAGCCCTATAATTAAGTAAAGAGGTTATAGGTAATAGTCTTAAGAGGTCCTAAGGGTAGTAAATCTATATATAGAACTTATAATATCTACCTCTATGCCTTAGCTATATAATAGATCTTATATTTACCCTTACTCCACTTTTTTAATAATATATTAACCTTTTAAAGCACTTAATCTATTATATTCTTACCTAGATAAGCTATTCTTATATACTAAAGGTCTGCTTTTATAGCTATTAGGGGTTTTAGGTTATAAGAGTCCTCTCTAATAGTAAAAGCTATATTTAGAGCATCCCCCTTAATATATAGTTATATACTAATTATAGTAGTCTAAAAGATCTTATAATTACCTCTTACTAGGTCTATAATAATCCCTATAAGATTATCCTACCTTATACCTTTCTTTATAAGTAACTAAAGTAATATAAGATTTATAAAGAAGGTTAGTTAATACTATGCTTTTAATAATATAAGGGTCTAACTATTTATTAGTATAATCTAGGCTATACTAATGCTATAAGCTTTAGTAACTCTATACCTAGCTTAGATACTTAGCTAGTTACTATAATCTAGGTTAATAAACTAGTGTTTATTATTAAAGATATATACTAAGGTACTACTATTAAGTATTACTTATAATCTTCCCTAGGCATAGAAAGCCTCTAAAGATAGTTCTATAGTAGTAAACGTAGTATCCCCCTCTAGCTTACTATTATATACGCTGTTTTTGTTAAATCCTTCGGACCTTCAGGTCTTGTTCGGTTCAATCGTGGCCAAAGGTCAGGGTAGATATAGGGCCTTTAAATAGATGCATATAACGCAATTAGCTATAACCCCGCACTATTACAGTGCCCCTACACTATAATACTACTACTACCTTACTTTTCCCCTTTTTTACTTACTTTCTAACCTAACTAGATTTCTCTTCTTCTCCCCTTTCTTAGCTCCTTAGTTATTATTAATTATTATTACCTTTAGAGTTAAATTAGACCTTTTACACTAGTATATTATTCCTTAGTAAGAAAACTAATACTAATTAGTAGTTAAAAAACTATAGATAAGTTAGGACTATAAAGAAAAGATATTTTTATACTTATAGCTTCTTACCCCTTAATCTCTAGACTATTTAGGTAGGAAAGTATAACTTAGAGTATACTAAAGGAAAAGACTAAATCTTTAGACTTTTTAGGCTTCTAAGGGATTAAATCTTTACTTAACTATTAGGCCTATAGGATATTATAGTTAAAGATTTAGTTCTATTATCTATTATAAGAAAACTAACTAAATAACTAAGTCTATTACTATAAGGTATATATCTTAAACCTAATATTAATATAACCTTAGCTAAAGCTAGCTAATCCTTTTATAATCTTTTCTTTCTATAGTATCTTTTACTATAATAGTCTTTATACCTCTATACTTTATCTATATATAATATAGATAAAGACTTATTTCTATATTTATACTATCTTTATTTCTAGGTTTATATTATCTTTATAACTTATTTTTCCCTTCTCTCTTATTTTTATTATTTATCCTATAATTCCTCTTATCCTATTTATTTTACTACTTATTGCCCTATTTTTTCCTATTTATCCTATTACTTATTTTACCCTATTTTTCCTATTTATTATACTTACTATATTTATTATGTTTATCCTATATTCTTTATTCTATTTTTCCTATTTTTACTTCTTTCCTATAAGCACTTACTCCTATTAGATTACCTTATTAATTATACCCTTATTTAGCCTTTCTATTAGGCTACCTAGCTTTATTATATTAATAGAGTTAATAGTAAAGAGCGTTACTTTTTACCCTATTCTAATTACTATCTTATTTTCCCTAGATAGTATATACTAAGTGTTACGTGGCAGAATGAGCTTAGTCACGAGGGACGTTTATAGGGCCGGATTCGGCACTCTAGTTAGAAGAATTAACTTACTTCTAATATTATATATTATACCTAATAGTAGCTTTTATAAGTAAAATTAGTATAACTTATAACTAGTTAAATCTATTAGCCCCTCTAATGGATTTAACCCTATATTATATAAAGCTAGTATATAATAAGTGGTAGTAATTAGAGATTCTTTTATTATATACCTCTAGTAACCTAAATATAGAAACCCTATATCTAAAACTAACTATTTATAATATAAATTTGCTTTTCTAGTTACTAAAAATAAACTATACCTTATTTATTAATTTTAGATATTTAATAGTATAAACCTAGATTTTAGATATTAAAAATAGAAACTTATTAGAACTAGTAAATAAGAAGATTTAAATAACCTTATAAGATATAAATTTAATAATAGAATTCTTAAGAAGAGGGAATAGCTAAGAGATTAAGAACTACTTATTTACTAGAACCTAGTAAATTTATAAGCTATATATCTTACTTAGAATTAAGTTAAAATCTATATTAGTAAAGCTAAATCTAAAGGATTTCTTAATAAATCTACTAGATTAGAGAGTAATAAGGCCTTAGAGTAATAAGTAAAAGGGTATTACT